>DWMY01000077.1:0-53767 GCA_018249775.1 Heliconius hecalesia formosus
TTGGAAGGAAACTAGTGTGAAGTATTGTTAGTAGGTGATACATATCACTTATTGCAATTACATAGTATCTCTTTCAAAATAGTTTAGAATCATATAGACGATATGTGTTTTTATCGTGTTTTTTTAATAAACGTTAACCGCTTCCGACTTCTAACACTAAATATTTCATTTCATCGAGTGAGAATCGAATCTACAACCTGTTGCGTTTACAAAATAATAGAACAAGGTAGTAAAATAACATAAGCAATCAATTTTATAATTTTTGTCTGCCAGTCCATCTCTCAAATGTGTCCGGGCTAATCTCCGGAACATCTAATATAGAGGTTTACGCGGAAAAAATCGCAAACCGTTTCTGATGGCATATTATTTTTTCCTAGTTAAGTATTTCTTATCATTTATATTCATTTATGAAGCTAAACTAATTAAAAATAAAAAAAAAATCGTAATGATTCGAAAAACCCTTAATGGTACGAAGTTAAATATTTCGTTATAACCGGGGATCCCTTTAGCTTACCAGGCTTATTTTCTTCCTCTGTTTTATTATAAAATTGAAGAATTGCTTAAAAGAAAAAGAAAAAGTTGAAGATAAGTAAAATATGTTAAATTCTTAAGCAACATAAATAATCCATCTTGGAAATGAACCTAGATCCATTTGCTAATGAAGTTCCGTGCCCGCACAATACATTCTAAGCGATAGCGTTCCACTCCAGTGTAGTGCGTCAGTAAACAGTGCGGGAATTGTAAACAACGGGATATGAATCTCGTATGGCTGGTGAATATTGCGTAAATTTACATTTATTAAATCCTATATGCAAATATTTAATGCTTATAGATTATAGTGAGATATTTTTATTTGCAATGCTGTAAATCAGTTTTGGTTCAAATCCCACTACGCAACAGCAATCATTATTTTTAAAAGATATGTATTTTTGTATCTGTGTGAGGAAAAGAGTGCCACATTGGTTACCGCCATTCCGCGAGAGAGATGTCCTTTAAATTTATTTATAATTTTTATAGTTCTTCCCAGTTATTTAAAAAAGTGAGTTATATAAATATCTTAAGAAAAAAATACAATTTTTATACACAAATGGGTACACAAGACAAAGTTGAATCCTCTTTATTTGCAAGTTAAGTCTGGGGTCGTCGCGTCGTGGCGCATTGGGACATTGTCTGACGGCAAATGCGACGGTAGCGGGTTCCATTTCCAGCAGAGCATTGAAATATTTTTAATTCCTTGATCTGATAAAAAGACAAAGCACAGTGTTGAGTTCCGCCATTAAACAAGCAATATTTTGAAAGCTGAGCGGTTGGTGGAGACTGTGTGTACCCCCAAAATTAAAAAAATAAAAAAACGGAACGTAACGTAGCGCTCTTATATTGGTGTATCTAACATTGCATGAAAATTGAAAATCCATAATATATTATATATCACTTTTCAACGGCGCGCAGCGTCTGCTGGCTGTAAAACGAGTTATGAACTTTTTCTTCTTCTAACATTGTAATGGAAAATCAAATTGTTTATTGCTATTTAAACACACCTAGTTAATGTTTTATATTTTTTAATTTCTTCCCACGACTACAATTTCACTTTAATCATTTCACGTTTTATGATATAGTTTAACATTTTAAATTAGGAAAAATGATATTCTATTATACATCTTCTTTTAGCTTCACGCTGTATCCCGCACATAGCAGGGTAGCCAGAGAGAACGTGGGAACCTAATATTTAGATACTCGCTTCCTATTCACACTTCCGTTCCTCACTTTCCCCCGAATTCTTAAAACATTACGTGTAAGGGTGACGGAAGTGCCTGAGTTTTGCCTCGTTACCCGAACGAGGAAATAACAAATATTAAATAGTGCATTGCCCTGAGTGGGAATCAAACCCACAACTGTCCCGTTTACAGTCGCACACTTGTGTCCTGAAGACTTGAACTCAGAAGTATCACATACTTTACTATTTTTAACTCACTTCTAGCATAAAATATTAGAAATAGATTAAAATTAAGGTAAATCAGACAAACACATTGTAAATATGGGATTATATTCTTAAGTATAAGATACAGTTGTTAACGAAATTCGGTTTAACACAATTTGTTCATAGGTCAGTAATTAGACACGAGTAACCTATTAATAAAATATTGGATTCGATACATAAAATATATAGCATTATATTAATATTTAGACTCACATTATGTGCAATTATATGTGTTTGCACGATATTATTATTAAAAAAGAAAACAAAAAAATATATACGACAGAAAATTAAAAAAAATATACGAAACGACAAACAAATCAATAATAAACAATAAAGATCAATCCATTAACATTAACATATAATGTTTTAAATGTTAATTAAATGAATATATTACAATACATTTGTGCAAAGTCATTTAATTTTAAAGCTCAAATCCCACATTACTAGACCAGTCTCTTAATATCCTCCTCAGAGGGTTCCGGGCTTCTCAAACTGTGGGCCGTAATTAAGAACTTGAGCTTCATAACCTCATATAATCATTAATTTAATATAAAATTTATTGTAATTCTAGAAAGCCCAATTAAAGTTGTGTCAGCAGCTTATAGCTTAATTAATATGTTTTTTTTTTCAACTTCAAATTAAATCTCCCATGTAGCAGGTTAGAAAGAGGGAGACTAGTGATAAGACACTCCGTTACCCGTTTCCACTGTGTTCTGGTGGCATTGCATGATGAGTGGCGGGACTCAACGCCGCGATTAGTCTCGATACCAGAGATAATTTTTTTTTTATTCATAAATTTAATATTTTTTTAAAATTATAGTTACATTCACTATAAAATACAAGCGCCATACCATCCATCTGCACTTTTGTTAAATATTAAACTGACAGTAGACATTGCGTTAAACAATTTAATTTGTCAGTTTCGTTTCCCCTACAGTATAAGAAAGTAAGTTTTATATTAGCTTACGTCACTGAGAAAGATTTGGTATGCCATCGCTAAAGGAATATTCACTATTTATCTTTATACAATACAATATGAGACAGTGGCACAGCGGCAGTGTCTGACTCTGATAACAAGAATAGTGCGGCGTTGAGTTTTAACCACAAGCAATGTTTCACGAATTGGCCTGTGCGTGGTGAACGGAGTATCTTAATAAGGTTCCCTCCGCCCACCTATCTATATGCTAAAGGAACAAAATCATTATACACCGGGAACGTAATCGACTACCATTTTACTTAAGATGCACTCTGTACGAAAAGGGAAAGACTAAAATAAAATGGATCTAAATAGATTTATTATTTACATATGAGTATTCTCATACAGTAGTATATTTTTACGTGACGATGACCTATCGCAGGCGAGTGATACATAGTTCAGTGAGCCTCGATATTTATATTTTATCCATTTAGAGATAAGTTTACTGCTGCTTTAAGCAAATACTATGAAAAAATTGCATCTTCGATTATGTGCATAATTATAGCCAAATATCAAATTTAAAATTTATCATTTCAAAATATTGTAAGTCAATTGTATCAGTCAATATCATTCATTTAAAGCGAATTAATGAATGTCAAACGTACAGCATATTAAATATATACATACATATATTAACCCTGTGTGAGAAGCAGTAAAAATGTATATAGAATTTAGATTCAAATATACTAAATTTCGTGACGAATCGGTTTGGCTTCAAAATCGATTCAAGCATCGCGTCACTTGTACGAAGTTCTTCAAATTTACTAGAGTTCTACATTTCTGTATAAGTTTTTGAAGTTTTCTAAATTGTATTACTGATACTAAATTTAAACAAATTGAATAAATTTTAATTTTACATACATATTAATCGTATTGCACAGTGAAAATTTATCATCTCTATAGTTGTAATTTAAAAAAAAACAGATAAATTAATGAATCAAATAAAATTATATTGTTTACAAAATATTTAAACAATACATTACAAAATGAATGTGTGAATATTTTTTAATTAATTTTCCACTGTGCCACGACGGTTATCATTATTATGTGAAAAAAAGCATTGCACCGTTCTTAACCTCACATAAAATATTAAAGCTTTTTAGTGAAACGATACAAAAAGCACTCTTAAAGCACTGTGATTACTAATGTCAATGTGTCTATGTAAAAAATACTGTTAAATCTAAATTAGGTAAGTACATTAAATTTTAATAGTGAAAAATCAAAAGCACCTGTCGATCGATATTTTTTTGGAAAAATATTAGTTTCAAAAATACTTGCAATATAAAGTATTCTCTCCAAATCAATTAACATTTGACTTTGATTTTATACTATTAAATTATAAAATAGAAAATAAATAGACAATTCACAGTTCATATAATCAAAATATTAACCGTTATTCGATATATAGCAATCGTACAACGGTTTTACAACTTATATTATATTTTTAAATTTTATGATTTTGTGACATTTTGTTGTTAGATTAATAATTCATTTCTTGACATATCAATGATTTTTGTATATAATGAGTCAGTATTAACATTTGTTCTAATTTTTATTAAAATTAAAAATAAACATTTCCATACTGAGAAAACCTTAACATAGTTAAAAATACAAGCCAAGAGATCATTTCATTTAGACAATACAATATGATGTGGATACGAGTACATGTAAAGTCTTAAATGAAATAAATTAAAAGTTTAATATAGATATTTTTTACACTTGTGTCAAACTTCTTGTGTCTTTCTTGTGTTTTTTAAAATTGTAGTCCTCATACAAACATGTCGACGTCTAACGGCCAAAAAGGGAAGAAAAATTTTACGTTAAATATATTATATATTTTTTAAATTATTTAATTCTATAATCCGGATTTACTTGATCGATCTAATCTTTTTTTTTATTGAATTAGAAGTGAAGTGGCCAAGTTCATCAATTGAAGTAAGAGTAGGCAGAATAGGGATTAATTAATTAATAAGAAATGCAAAATAAATAAAAATTGAAGCTTTAAAAAACTGAAGCTTCATGCTTTTTAACCGTATAAGAACAAAAAACTCATAAGAACTAAAATGTTACATTTAGATTTAGATTTTAACTTTATTTTGCCCGTTTTACATATATGTAGAAGAGTTGTCAAAAAAATTTAAAAATTACAAATTTTGGTAAGTCATTTTATACAATTCCATCATCAGTCAGAATCAAGATTACCTTTAACTTTTAGTCTTCATCGTCAGTTAAAAATATTCTAACAATATTTCTACCTACATTATTAGTTTCATTGATATTAAACAATTAATTTATCGTTGGTATTAAGGTGTTCGGTATAAAATTATAAACTCAAAATTATTTAGTAATTATTACGTCATAGAGTCAATGCTATTAAGAAAAGAAAAAAAATATTATTACATAAATGTACCTACATTTTAGATACTATAAGTTTTGTTACAAAAAAAAAATTACTTCCATCAATCAATCACTATGTATTGAAAAATACAAAAATAATAAAGCAAACTACAAACTATGAAATACATTCGAGACAATGAAATACTGAGAAACTAGACGACATTTTAACTACGTTACCTAGAAATCGATTGGAACGAACGTACAAACATTAATAGCTTAGTAGAAAAAATGGGGAAAACATCACGTTTAAAGCATCAGTCGTAACATGGTATTTAAGATATTGTAAGGAAGTAAAACATATTCATATTTCATAGCAATAAAGCGCATTAAGGCGCTATACGATCATACTATTACATTGTAGACCTGTCTCGGTCCAATAAGCAACGTTGTTAAGCGATATACCGATCGGAATACCAAACAGCCATTTTATGAATGTTTTATAATAATAATATATGGATCGAAATAGGTCTATGATACTTATTTCCATTAACATTTCTTTTCTAGGCCTCCTTACTTGATTTAAACAGGCGGTATAGTCCAAAGTACGGCGGTTTTGTCGGCGGATGTAGATAAAAAGGAGAAGTCGTCCGGGTGCCATCTTGCTGAGATCACCTTATCTGGATGTCGTGCTACGGGAACGCTTGGCAGAGCGCAGGTTAGGTCACCTGTGAAAATAATTGAATGTCATAGGTAAACAAATATTAAAAGGTTCTTTGAGATATATTTTTTTCAGAGCTATCGTAGAAATATTTTAATCAAGGATATTTTGATAAACAATAATTTAATATAGTGTAGTTCCAAGTAATAATATAAAAAATCAGTTACACGCTCTATTCCGTATACAGCAAGGTAGGCGGAGGGAATCTACCGTTAAGATACTCTGTTCCCCACTTTCTGTCGAATTTTTCGAGATATTGCACTTTGAGCGGTGGTACTCAACGTCGCTCTTTTTGATTTGGTGTCAGAGCGAAGAAATTAAAATATTAAGAAAGAAATAACACATTCCCTCGAGTGGGGATCGAACCCTTAACCGTCGCGTTATAGTAACACCCTTGTGCCCTTGCGCCACTACGGCCTTAATAATATAGATCAATGCAAGAATATTATAACATATGTACGAGTACTTTAGTCCTTAAGAGTCTTCTTTTTTTTAGATGTAATAGTGTTAATAGATTTAAAAAAAAAATCAAAATGTATTTTTTTTTTCAGTAATATATATTATTTATTTTCATTTAAGTGACTTTAATAAAGCCTCATAACTTCAACGTCATAAGTTGTGTTAATTCTTTGGGATATAAAATGTTTACGATTGCTGCAGTAAATAACCGATGTCATCTTTCACACTCTAATAACTTCTGTAAGATATAACACGTAATATTTTTGTATCCGATGCGAGTTTAAAGCAAAGTTATTAAATATTTTATATTGATTAAATATATATATGAGGCCAGTCGTGGCGCATCGGCACAAAGTGTGACTGTAAAACCGACTGGCTGTGGGTTCGATCTCCACTCGAGGAGATTGAATATTTACTTAAATGTATATTTGCATTTCTTTGCTCTAGTGTTGAGGCAAAGTGCAGCGTTGAGTTCTGCCACTCAACACGCAATGCCTCCAGAATCCGGCAGAATGTGGGGAACGGAGTGTCATAACACTAGGTTCCCTCTGCCTACCCTGCTGTGTGCGGGATACAGCGTGAAGCTGAAGCTAATTTAATGAAACTAACATTAGGTAATGTAATATGCTACTGACCAAACATTAATTTCTTGTATTAAATTGGATATCGAAATTTTTCAACAGTCTAGCTTAAAAAATAAATAAAAAAGATCGTTTATTCCAAATTTAGATCGATTGATTCGACCGTTTATCTTGAGGTTCAATGAAGAACAGTTATATTCAATAAACCTATTTTTAAACTACACCTGTTCATTCTTCCAAACCACTCACAATAAACTTTGAAGGATACACTGCAATAGTTTTTTAAAATGGGAAAAGGCAGATGAACGACGTTATTTTATAAAGGCTAAATGAAAGACATTAAAACAAAAAAAACCACTTAACCCAACACATTTACGAATAAAATGGCAAGTATTAAATGTTCCCAAAATGCGTACAAATAAAATAAAATAAAAAAAAGCGAGTGCGGCCATCAAGGACCAACCCTTATCTTAACCGCCCAGTCACGTCACGTAGCGTTTGTTTTGTGTATTGTTACAGCGAGATTAGTCTGCCAATCTGTCTCGTGTTTATGACGTGACGAAATTATGACATTTGTACAATATTATGATGTGTGTGTACTACATACGCGATTTACGTATATATTAGTAGATTAGTATCATCAGCTTCACGCTGTATCCCGCACACAGCAGGGTAAGCAGAGGGAACCTAGTGTTAAGACACTCCATTCCCCACTTTTTGCCGGATTCTGGAGGCATTACGTGTTGAGAGGTAGAACTCAACGCCGCAGAAGATTAGTAATATAAAGGTAAAATATAAAGGTTTTTTTAGTGGAATGTCAAATTTTAAAGTGGAAAATTACAAGTCTTTTTACCACATATGTATTTGGTATAACTATGGTGGATGAATTGTGGAATTTAAATAATAATAAAATTAATAATAATATAAAAAATATATATATAACAATTTATTAATATCTCAATAGTTTTCTTTGTTTAGTTTTGAACAATTTGTAATTAATATTTTTTTTAAAAATAATCTTTTTTCCATGCAATATTAAACAAAAACAGGTTAATAATAAACACGATATAAATAATGCGACAAGTAACACAGAAGGGTCGTCTGTCTCGAACAAGAAAATAATAATTAATTAACATTTGAATGGCAAATGGCGCGCGTTTAAAGAATCATCTAATTAATTTTTATCCAACTAATTGGAGTGCCACACTCAAATTTGACTATATCCAGAACCGTACATGTACATTCAATGATTTTATTTGAAACCTTTTGGTTAGTGCGTTAGTATTATTATTAAATTTTATTTTTCAACTTCACGCTGTATGAAAGCGAGAGATAGGCTAGTGTTAAGAGATTCCGCTCCCCACATTCCGCGAAATGCTGGATTGGATGTTGAATGACGAAACTCAACTTTTGCATTGGTATCGATATCAGATCGCGCTTTGCATCGATATCAGATCGCGCTTTGCATCGATCAGATCGAAGAAATGAAAATATTAAATATTTAATTACCTCGACTGGGAATGGAACCCACAACCTGTCGCGTTCACAGTCACACTCTTGTGCCCCTGCGCCACGGCTGGCTCCAAAACTTTTATAGTAGAACTTTATTGAAATTTGGAGTGCTTATTTATATTTTCTTCATTACAATTAGACGGCCTCAATGTCAATTTGGCAACAATGTATTGTTTATTTTGTATATAACATTAAGTATATAAGCGCGTCCGTTGCGCACCCTAATGGCTACACAACGGAGCGTGATACAATTAATCAAGAATCTGATAATGTAGAAATAGCCATAACATCATTGTTGTTTATAAAAAAAATACGTTGTAGTCATTGTAAAGATCGAATATTTTTGATTAATATTTTTTTATTAATTTGATTAATAATAAATAGAGACAAAATATGTAATAACATCTACATTATCTCGCATTATAGAAATTACATTGTTAGATTAACTATAGTAAAAATAGTGTAATTGTTGGAATTGTAGATTTTAGTATAGCGATTTTTTTTTTTTTTTTAGAAAACGTATTAACATTTTTACGTAATTAGATTTGAATGTGCGCCTCTTGGAAACTACTCAAGCGCTTTGTCCACTAAGCGACACGTTCTTATCGAGTTACGTCGAAATTCTTATACGTTTGTCAATTTAACTTAGCTTTACTATATATCCCTAGTGGGGTAGCCAGAGAGAGCACTTAAGCTTGTTACAACTTATTTATACGTTTTTTAAATAAGTATTTTTCTTTCCTAAATGTGGAATAACACTTTAAAAATGTTAAATTTAAGCTCATATTTGGTTAAGGCACCATTGGGGTTTTCAATTAGAAGAATGTTTATATTTAAATATTTTAATACGTCCGTTAAAGCGAGGCACTGCTTCTATCTGGAATGTAGAAAACAGAGTGTCTTTATATTGTCATTTTTAATTACCCTGCTATACGTGATAAGAAAATATTTTACTTACTCCTCACAAACAAACGAACAAACAAGCGAGATACAAATCTTAAAAAAAAAAACAAAAAATAAAAAAAAACTAACCTTGCAAATCAGTAAGAACAACTCTCCCATCATAGCCCGCAGTCAACAAATAGTAAGCGCCGGGCGAGAACCTGACGCTCCTCACGTCGCTGGAGTGCGGCGTGAACCGCTGCAGGGCGCGCGACCCGCGCACGTCGTGGAGCGCGCACGAGCCGTCGTCGTGGCCGCACACCAGCAGGCGACCGCTGGGATCTACTGCCAGCGAGGCTACCGCCGAACCCTGTGTGCATGTGGATATATAAATAACGAGAACATGCACAAGAGTGTGACTGTTACGCGGCGGTTATTGGTTTTTGTTATCCTTTTTTGGGGATATGAATTATTATTTTTAATATTTTTATTTCTTCACTCTAGTACAGAGACAAAAGCCTGGCGTTTCGATCTTCCACTCTATAGGCAATGCCTCGAAAAACTTGGCGGAAAGTGGGGAACGGAGTGTCTTAACACTCTGTTTGTTCACTACCTACACTACACCCTGCTGTATGCGAGACAAAACGTGAAACTGTATATAAATTTATTGGTACAATTATATTATAAGCCGTATAAAATATATATTTGGTAATAATTTTTAGCAAATATAATAAAGAAAATAATCTTATATTTCTGAGTATCTATAAAGATTGAAAAGCTTTAAAGTAACGAAGAATTTATTATTCTACCAAACAATCGTTCTAAAAGTGCAAGTCAACTTAAACATTACTGAAATGAATAGAGCGAGCATCTGTATAATTAATTTATATTAATTGTACAGCATTCACCTTTTACTTAAATTGAAACTGTTATCTCGTATAGTACAGAAATCAGGATAACCATTTTTTTTTTCAGCTTCAAGCTTCATTCCGTATATACCAAGATAGGCAGAGGAAACCTAGAGTTATCACACTCCGTCCCCTACTTTTGACCGAATTTTCGAAGCATTGCGTGTTGAGTGGCGGAATTCAACACCACGCTTTATCTTCTTACCAGAGCGAAGAAATTAAAATATTAGGAAATAATAATTAATTCCTCCGAGCGCAAATTGAACCCATGACCGTCGCCGTTTACAGTTACACACTTATCCCACTACACCACGGCGGCCTCAGGATTGGAACGAGGCGGAACGTGGGGAACGGAAGTTTCCTAATAGGGAAGAGTGTCTCAATATTAGGTTCCCTGACTCTCTCACCCTAATAATAAAATATATACTACAATAAAATATATACTACAGAACAGTATACTACTATAAATTAAATATATACTACAGAATAATAGACAGAAAGACTATTTTATTAAAATTTCAATTCTATTTTATTACATTCAGTAAATGGTATATTGTGATTGACTTATCGCCGAGCATTTGAAGAGTAGCAATAAAGCTTTTCGCTGACGAGCCAACATCGAAACTTTCTTTTATGGCTAACAATATCAAAGGTAGGTTGAAAATAAAATTTGTTATTCATCGCGTTCAGAAAAAAAAATCACATTACAAATATATTTTATGTTCGAGATGTTTTCAATGATAGCTACAAGTTAATACAGAATCGAAAAGTCATAAATATTCGAAATGATAAAATATTACTTATTTTTTTTTCATATTGTCCATTATATGTTATGTTAAATGCTTGACAAAATAATCAATGTTTTTTTTTAGCTTCACGCTGTATCCCGCACTCAGCAGGGAAGGTATCTGAGGAAGGGGATCTGGAACCTATTGTTAAAGTATTCCGTTTCAATTAAAACACTCCCGATTCCCACTTTCCGCCATATTACCGAGGCATTTAGCGCTTTGCGTTGTTGCCGAAATGAAAATATTAAATATTATATTCCCGCGAGTGATACCTGAATCAAGAACCGTTGTTTACAGTCACACCTTTGTGCCACCGGGTCCACAGCGGCAACTGTTACTCATTTTTATTATCAAAATAATGACGCATCCAGGCTAACAAACAAGATAAATCATATATCCGAACCTTAGTTGCGTGTCCTGTCGGCGGGGATATGACATTGACGCAACCTCCAGTGCGTAGGTCCCAGAAGCGCACAGTCTTGTCCTGACTGCCCGAGACGAACATAGCGCCGCCCCAGTTGTATAAGGAGAGAACATGTCCGGAATGTCCGCTCAGAGCCTGTTTACACGAAAAAAATATTAACTTGTTAAAATAATAATCAGCATCACTCTATATCCAGCACACAGCAGGATAGGCAGTGGGAAACTAGTGTAAAGATTTCCAGACGTTTCCCATTATTAAATATCTATACTATCTTAGTTTTTTTTTGATACAAAAAAATATTGATAAAAAATAGTATTGATTCTCAGAAATGTTGAATTACTCCATAAATATCTGTTCTCTTTTTTTTATATCAGTCTGAATGTTCTTATTAAAAAAAACGATGGGCGCTCTACATTAAAGCAAACTTTAGAAAACTATTTTTTTAAAATATTCAAATCTAAATTTATCCAATATTCTTTCAAGAAACAAGCATAATTAAATATTGAATTAACTAAATTAGTTAGTCGAAATGACTTGAAATGATGATGAGTGTTTAAAGTGGTGTTTATTGAAAGATCTTTTTTATATTGAATATATTATATATTCTTTTTTTATTTTGAATTGCTTTAACATAGGTAAAAAAACTATCATAATATATACAAAGACTGACAGCGGATGGAGTTACGTTTTTTGCAATTAGGGTAAAAGCAGTTCTTTTGGCGATATTTCGAAAACTATTATAAAAACATAGAAATTATACAATTAAAAATTTATTATAATTTAATAATTAAGTAATAATTAATAAAGATTTTTTTCTACTATGTCAACAGTAGTCATACTCAAGTAAACAACTGTATCAGATTATTCTTATATTATAATAATATAGTTAAAATAACTATTCTGTTATGTCTACACAAACTTTATGCTGGACTAACGGCAATAACTACGAAACATCAACAACAATTTCATACAAACAAGGTTAAAATAACGCATTTAAATCTAAAAACGTATAACCTTACGTATAACCGTACCTGTGATTTTGTTCACTAACCTGGAATGTCTTTCCCGTAGCACAATCCGTGACGTATATCTTACAGTCTCCAGCACCACCGCTCACTAAAAGACTCGTCTTGTTCGACGTGTCTTCTATAAAGCATACATCGCGTACGGTACCATCGTGCATTGTCAGTTCTACCTGTTAAAGTTAAGTATTTATAAGTAAAAAAAAATAGAGTTCTTTTAGAAAAAAATATCTTATATTAAAATATATGTCTTAAAATAATATTTTTTTAGTAACAAAAATTATATTTTTATGAATGAAAATAAAATAAATGACTCAAATAAATCAGCTTCACGCTGCATCCCACATACAGCAGGGTAGGCAGAGGTTACCTAGTTTTAAGACACTCCGTTCCCCACTTTCCGCCTAGTTCTGGAGGCATTGCGTGTTGAGTGGCGGAACTCAACGGCGCATGAATAAAAATAATATTGGAAAAATAATTAAAAGTAATAATACGAATGAGCGAATCGAATCGAATATCAAATAATTTTATTTTCATAAATGTGAAAATGTACTCCATCATATGAGAAATATGATTACAATATTATGCATAAATCATTTCATCAAATTTTGCATTAATACGTCGATTTCGCAATGAAAACTGTCATCGACATCGATAATTTTATTCGCTTTTAATGTAACACGTAACAAATCGAATTTCAATCGATGTAAAGCAATATTGGAACGGATGAGTCCCTTAACAGTAAAGGATTACCTACTAATTCTTTGTTGCCGTTGTCTATACAGAGCAACTTGACAGCAAAAAAAAAAATGATTTTAAAGCATTGTAATACTTGAATTTTTATATATATAAGACTGTAAGTGATGATAGAAATATACTATATAAGTTTAATAGGTATTTATAGGAAGATATATTTGTATCATATGTATAAGATTTGGGCCACATGGAAACGTTTGTATTATTTAAATATATTTGAAAATGTTGAATATGTTAAGTAAAATATAAGAAACTTATCATTTTATAAATCTATTCAATATACAAAACCTACTAGCTAGAGATAAAAAAAAAGTAATTTCGACAAGACTTCTTAACTTTATGAAATTTCACAAATTTTTCATTCAGACTTATTTCAAGGAGTTTTATTGCAAAGTTCAAATATAGCGAGTAAATTAATTAAACTTGTTGGAGGGATTCGTCATAATTTAATTTTACATAGTGATTCCTCTTGGTAATTTTATCTCGACTCAGTTGAATCTCAAGGGCCGATAGGATTGCTTTTTATTCATGAATGTATGTAACATTGGTTACATTTATTAATACGTTATATATTAAATTTTTATTATTAGTTAATATTAAAATAAAGAACATTGTATGTATATTATATTAAGAAAAGTCGGATCCCGCAAGTTTCTTAAGTAACTTAGACCCATACATTTTTTTAAGATAAATAAATATTCAAAAAAGTTTTATTATTTATCAATTGCTCCTAAACAGGTTTGCATGATAAAACCCCTTTACGACACACCAATTGATCAAAATACGATAACCAAATTGATATGACAACCTATTATTAAATGTAAATTCATTTTATTCCTAATATGCTATTAGAATATACGTACTTTGATTTGAAAAAATAAACTGGTACGCATTTCTTCCATTATGTGGGGGGTAGAAATGGGGATAACACCAATATAAATTTACTCTAGTTTTTTAAATATTCCTAAGAGACTTAGTATTATGTTTAATTTTTTTTAGCTTCACACTGTATACCGAGAGCCTAGTGTTAAGACACTCCGCTCCCCATTTTCCCCCAAATTCTGAAGGTATTCCAAGTGGAAAAGCTCAACGCCGCGCTTTACCTCGACACCAGAGAGGAGAAATGAAAATAATAAATATTCCGTTTTCTCTAGTGGGAATCGAACCCACAGCCTGTCGCGTTTACAGGCCGTGTGCCTGTGTCCCTGTATCATTATACTAATCAAAATTTACGATATATAACCACCTCATTAGCAAACCGTTATCAACTACAAAGTGAGGCTCTTGCGCTAGAGAAGATTAACATAAAAATATAAGACTAAATTGAACGTAATTTTATATAAGAAAAATGTTAATTTTGAGTTAGTTAAGGCGCTTTTTACGTACAACGTAAAGTTCCTATTGAAATGGTTAACACTATATATTTTAAAGAAGATAAAGCGTTTTTTTTTAATTTATAGTTGTATGTATGTGTGTATTACAAAAAATTTAGTAGTTAGAATATATTATCAAATATATATTACACTTACGTATCGTAAAATAATATTACATAAAAATATCGATACTTAAACAACAATTACTTAATAAAATCGATGATTTCTCAACATATTTTGACATTAATATAAAAAAAAAACAGTGAAACTAATAATATTAGATAAATATATCGATAATTTAACATTAGAGTTATTTTCTTTATATTTATAAAGAAATAATCGACAGTTAGCATAAAACAAAGAATCAATATAAATGAAACCATTCATAAAAAAATATATTTAAAAAAAAACATCAAAATTGAAACCGCTCGACTCGCAAGACGCAATAAACGCTACAATTGATCCAATTGCTTTCAAATCAATCTTCATTGCAGTTACGGAGTACAGTGCATATTGAATTTACCTTCAAGTTTCAGATTACATAGGGACACTGTTGCAGTAACATAATACTGGTATTCTACGGTCACTCTATAAATTAAATATAACATTGAATATAAGCTGTTTTATTTTTCTTTTAATTACAAATTTTATTTCTGTTACGAAATTGACAAAATCAGCGACTCTATTATGACTCGACTGCCTGCATTTTATGAACAGTTCTTGATCAATCTTGTTTTATTTCATAAATTTTATAACGACATCTCAGGATTGATATCAGATTGAGAGCGATTTATGAATATATACTCCTGCTCGTTGTATTACGAACGAAATGTATAATATTACAGCTAAATTGTAAAATCATAATATATTAAAATATCCCGTTATTACGCAAGTGAATCTTTCCAAATATAAAAAATATTTGCAACAGAAAGTGTAACATAAGTCCATTCTGAACGTAGCAATTAAAAGTAAAGACTACAAGTTCGATTTAAGATATAAAAAAAAAAACAAAAGATTCCGAGGTTAATTGAGGGTACTAATGAAAATGGTGCCATAAAACCCAGATGTTGTTGTTTTTTATTGCAATTGTCCTTCAATTTATTCTGTCTATTTATTGCGTCAATTAAACAATTCTTAAATAAAACTGATTGATTTCTTCAACATAATTTTTGACATCAATATAAAACAAAAAACAGTAGAACTAATACGTAAGTAAAGTAAGTAAAATCTGAAATTCGTAATAAATGTTATTTAAATATGGAAACATTATTACATAATACTGTATCTGTTTTAAATATATTTTATAATTTTTGATCCACTGATCAATTTTAACGAGCGCAGGCTAAAGTTACACTACACAGTCCTTAATCTCATTTATTTATTATATTTTGGCTTCCATATCAATATCAAAAGATTTATTTATAACAAAATTCCATAAGATTTCCTTATTTTAACATCATAAAAATATTTGCATTATCATAGTAATCTGTATACGTTTACATATAAACAAGAGAAAGTGTTTAATTTCACAAACAATGGGGCCCATTGCCGTTTTCCAGTAAATATATGTACATATATGAACAAATATTTTAAGTCGTGGCACATGGCACAAGGGGGAATAAATTATTATTTGTTAATATTTTCATTTCTTCGCTCTGGCACCAAGGCGAAAGCCGGGCGTTAAGTTACACCACTCAATAAATAATGTCTGAATACTAGGTTCCCTCTCCATATCCTGCTATATGCGGAATACAGCGTGAAAGTGCTTTATTTTATATTTTTATAATTTTAACAATTTTTATCTTTTTAGAATATACAGCGTATATGTTGAGCCTTATAATAATGCATTTTCCGCTTTAATGTAGTATAACACTATCTTAGACCGTATCACCAACTATCTCGACTGTTCTAGCCTAAAGTAGAATAACTAGTTTATTTAATTATACGACTGTCACATTTCTATCAAAGTGACCTATTAATGGTGCTAATATTTTTTGGTCTTAATGAACCTCCAAAAGATTGGGAGATGGTAGTGAAAAGTTCTTTCTGTAACCTAAACTAATTCTTTTAGTTCCATGTCCAAACAATAAATAATTAAATATTTCGTGACAAACTATTATGTCCTTCCTAGATCCTATTAAAGAGTACTGTAATCGAATCCCAACTAACCTACGTTCTGTCAGTCTATAAATGTACATTAATATGTAGTTTCAATACTGAAGGAAACTTGCCTCTTGTCCTTCCAAGTTACACGCGTGACTATTAAATCGCATAAGTTTGACAGTTTTGTCATTGGATCCAGTTGCAAGGAGGTCGCCGGCAGGACTCCATGCTAAGCAGTAGATGCTGCCTTTGTGGTGCTTCGTCCTTTTAAGAAGAACTGTAGGTGCTGTTGGTGCGCTGTTATCTCTGTAAAAGAACAACATATTTTAACTTTTATATACAATTAAGTATGTAGAAGAAGAATTAACGACGAGATAGTAAAAATGAAATAGTAAATTATTAGTTCACGCTCCACTTTGTATGTGAGCTAAGACATTTTTAATCAGCGGAAACTTCAGTTTCGTTTTTGTATTACCTAAATGTAGAGAATATTTAAATACTCTCGTGATTCGACTACTGTTTAAACATTAGTAATAATATAATATAATATAAAACATAAATCTTTTGACCACTGTTAACTCAATTACTCAATAATTGTATATTTACTATAAAATTATAATACGGCAATAGATATTAATGCAAGCATGTATTATAAAATATTATTTTAAACACTTAAAATGTCGTATAGAAAATAATTTATAATAGGAAAATGGATGAATGGCAATATTATCACTGTAATCATAGGCAGGTGACGTAAAAATATATAAGATTAGACGATTAGTAAATTATTTACAAGGTGACGACGTGTACCAATTCTCATAAATTGTTTTATGATAGGTAGTGTCATCATCATCATCATATCGATAAGGATACGTGTATCGATATAAAAATATTATATCTTTAAACGCAACACTTACAACATGAAGTACGTATTATTAACTAAAATAATCATAAAGTCAATATGAGAAATGAAATAAGTACTGTTCAATTAGACTTTTACTTTAGAATATCTGATAGTTTCAATATATTAGAAACGAAACGGCATGTCATCTCACAACATCTTTATATATATACTTATAAGATTTGTATAAAAGTGGCAGGCAGAGAAAGTTAGAACGCATTATTAAGTTTATACCCATTGTGGACAATGTGAATAACAGACTAGTTGTTGGTACGAATTAAATATTTTTGTGTGTAATTTATTGCAAAAGATAAAAAATTGATATTTAAATTAAAGGAGACGAAAAATTATGGGCCTAATTGTAAAGAGTTGATATATGGTCTAAAAATTAGTAATCTTTTTAAATTTTTTAAAACCAAAAATCACCTCAATTTTCAATCTGGAAGCGGAGAAAAATAATAAAAATAATTTAAGGTGTATATTAACGCTCTTATTTGTGCACATAATCACAGTATAAATGAAGAAAATGTCAATTAATTATTGAAAAAACAAAAAGAGATTCATTTTGAATCGATTAAAATCATTCTTATTTTAAATGACAGATTTGACATTGACACCTTGTCTAATGATTTTTGTATTTTTTGCTACGCTCGTTTCGTTCGTACGCGTTGAATAAAAAATGTCAGAGACACCATATTTATTAAATAAATAAAAATATACTTTACTTCTGATACCATACCGTTAAAAAAAATAATTCGATTGTTTTCACTAAAAACACCATCAGTTCTCATTACCATTATCAATTCAATTATTTTCTATTATTTTTCGATTTTATGACTTGAGACATTATTTTTAATACCATATTTATTATTGCAAACTAAATAGATATGCAAATTATTTTCTCGCCTATTTTTAGTTAGATATGACCACTGTCCTGTCACTGTAGGCGTCGAGTAAGCAAAGTCACTCGATCCTATTTTGTATAACAAACGATTCGTGCATAAATAAATCTATAGGTCGTTGACATGCACATTGACATCAATGTAAACATATGAAATATTTAATCATAGAAATATGAGTGTACGTTATATGGAAATTAAAAGCCCCAGACGGAGTATTTAAATTTGTCTATTTTTTATTATTTGTAATTATATATTTTTTTTCAGCATTATCCTCCTCTTCCTACTTTCCGCCGAATTCTGGAGGGATTGCGTGTTGAGTGGTGAAAACGGCACGGCAACGCCGCGTTCCGACTCGACACCAGAGCTAAGAAATGAAAATATTAAATATTTTATTTCTTTGAGTGGGAATTGAAACCACAACTTGTACGCCACAGCTGGTCTAAATATATAAAAGGAATGTAAAATATATGTGATTATCTTATTTTTTTATTTATATACGAATGGCGTTGCGCCACTCTACTCGCAATATCTCCGGAATTCGGTGAAAAATGGGGAACGGAGTGTCTTAACACTAGGTTACATCTGCCTACCCTGCTTTGTGCGAGATATAGCGTGAAGCTGATAAAGAAAGAATAATAAAAATGCTATATTATTTTCAGTATAATATGTTTTAGATTATTAAGTCATGAGTAGTGAGTGCCAGTGTGAAACTGGTGCGGAAAGCAGTTTAACGGTAAAAGATGCATTTACACGTACCTATTAAATGAGATATTAAATAACGCATAAACATATTTTTGCTTTTAGTACAAAAAACGCAAATCATTTCTTTATCCTTAGAAAAATACATTCAATTATTTTAAAATAAATAAAAAGAAATACAATATTTTCCACATAGCCTTATGTTGTTGTTAAAACAAATACATATATCAAACTGCCATAGTTTGTATTTATCTTTTAGATACATATAAAATATATATATTTTTTATAGCAGCATTAAAAAAAATAATAATAATACGCAATATACATATTTTGTATAAGTAATCAAAAATTATTTTGTAAGAAACAGGTAAATATAGAATGAATGATGAAATTATCAGTTACTTAAAAGACAACCTACAATGTATAATTGATGAGCTAAGATGTGACCTTTTTAACTAGTATTAAAATATCACAACGTTGTTACGTTGCGATATTGTTGCATAAGTATCTTAAATATAAATCACGATGTACGTGCAAGGCTGTAGAAATTATGGCTACTTTTATAGCTGATATTTTTTTGAACCGACAAATAATTTACGGCTTATGGGCATCAGTCACGACACAACCCAGTACAAAATAATACAAATAAAAATAAATTATCTTCACGCTGTATCCCGCACACAGCAGGGTAAGCAGAGGGAACCTAGTGTTTACATATTCCGTTGCCCATTTTCCGCTGATTTTGGAGACTTTCTTACTTTGACTTTGGCGTTGTTAAGTAGCGGAACTAAACACCGCGCTTTGCCACCTCTCAGCACCACCTGCCTCGCCACCAGAGCGAAGTAATTAAAATATAAATTTAGATAAACATTTCATACCATCGAGTGGGAATCGAACCCATAATCAGTCACGTTTACAGTCACACACTTGTGCCTCTGCGCCACGACTGGCCTCAAACTGGCCTAAAGAAATATATTTAACGGAATATCTAAAAAAAAAACAAGGTTAACTTTATTACCGTTACATCACTATTATGCTAGACTGATAGGTAGCTAGCAATCATTAATTATACCAGTGATGTATGTATGGCGAAAGGCTACTTTTACACTCCATGGTCATTCTTATCAAGGCGACACAAATCTTGCGGAACTCTGTTGCGTCAAATGACGAAATGAAAACGAGTTACGAACAAGGAACTTACATAGATTAATATATCGTAACAGGCTATATTTAATAATACAGTTGAATATTTATAAACACTATGAATGGTAGTACTTTATATTTTTTAGTTTAGTTTTAGTGCTATCGTTGCATCCTACAATAGAATCTGCGTCAGTTACTGACAATTATTATATTAATATACAAGTTATTATTATATTAATAATAACTTATTTTAAAATATACTATATATCTTTTTGTTTTTTAAGCATAATACAAGCATTCATGTTAAATTTAAAATGGTTCTACAACATTTTTAAGTTTTAGGTAATGTCAGTATAAAAAGTCTACTAGCGCAGAATTTTCTATAAATATTTTAAGTTGCCGCTGTAAGTTAACATCTGCCGCAAGTACGCCAATATCTTGTACGGTACAATATGCTATTTCAATTTTAAACAGTCACTTAATAAAATGAGTTACGTTATTAAGCTTTTAGAGCTACGAACCTATAACATATAAGATTAAGAGGCTTTAAAAGCGGATCAATTTTAATATCAATACAAATATTGTGGCAATTTGTTCAGAAAAGTTAGTATTTTTTTTTATATATAGATAGAGGGAACATAGTGTAAAGAGACTTCGTTCCCCATTTTCCACCGAACTCTACAGGCATTGTGTGATGAGTGGCGGAACTCAACGCCACAAAACCAAAGCGGGGAAATAAAACTATAAATTTAAATAAATGTTTAATTTCCTCGAGTTAGCATCAAACTCCCATCCAGTCGCACCAGTGCCCCACTTAGTGCCCCTACGCCACGACTGGCCTCAATTATAATTATGAAAAGTGATTCTAATATAATACCTATAATGTACTTACTTAACATCGTCAATCTTGGGGTATGTGCATATCCTTAAAGTCTTCGTATTAGATCCAACAGCGTATAACTTTCCGTTGGGATGAAACTCCGCGCATCTAACGGCCTGTAAGTCTTCTAACACTGTGACTGGCTTAAACGTCGGCCTGGATCCGTTCACTTCCGGTACAGCTGGAGTAGATAGAGGTGCGTTTTGACCCCCATTTCGGTTTGGTGTCTGTAATTAAATGTGTTATTAGTATTATTAATATTTCGGATAGGATGAAATGGTGTATTATTGATTCAAAATAGTTGATTTAAGTTGATTTAATAGTTGATTTAAGCTGTGGTATAGAAAAATCGACTAAATTAAATAAACAAACTTAAATCTCTTATGAGTTTAAGTTTACGGCACCATTTTTTTATAAGTAATACGGACTTTATCTATACCTAGAAAAAAAACAAGCAGTCGTATGTAATATATATATTTTTTTAAATTGATTCTTATACTTTAATTCGCATATTGATTGCAGAACAAGGCTAGTTGACGTCGAAAATTTTGAAGCTCAATCTGACGGTGCTCTTAATCGATGCAATTAAGGTCGTATTATAGAAGAGATTTAAAATGAATTAAGCAAGCGACTACTTCGAATGGGAGAGGTTACTATATGACGTTATTTATAACTAATATTATACTATACTACTACTGTACAATACATGATATTCTTATATAACGTTAATCAAGAGATATTTTTCATGACGCGAATACCTATTTACTATTATTTGTCATGATTTATAATTGATATTCCGATGTTAAACAATTTAGAGGTTAAAGTGAGTGTAAACGCGACTGGTTGTGCGTTCGATCCCTACTCGAGAAAATGCAATATTTACTTATTTAAGTATATTTACATTTCTTCGCTCTAGTATCGAGGCAAAGCGCGGCGTTGAGTTCCGCCACTCAACAAACAATGCAACATGGAAAGTGGAGAACGGAGTGCCCTTACACTAGGTTCCCTCTGCTTACCCTGCTGTATGCGGAATACAGTGTGAAGCTGATTTACATAAACAACTCAGTATCCGTTGGCTTCTAAGAATATTATCATAAAAATAATATCCAGAATAGAATGGAGTGTGCTTTTCTTTTTTCACGGTTATTTAAGTTGCAATCTCCAACGTATCTAACACACGTGATAATCTTATTGCGTGACGATATTTCTCTTTTTCACTCATTATAATGTTCTCTGTATTTATTTGTAGTGATACAATCTCTACACGAATGTAACGATCCACGTGAATAATAATATGTTAGCTTGGCAACTGTGGACCCAGAAGCATACTCTTATATAGTCTGTAACTTAATACATTTTTTTACCTATAGCCAGCTGTTGGAGCTAATAACAATTGGAAAATGTAAACTTTTTACGTAACGTTTACGTTACGTTAACGTTTTTAGTAATTTTATATGTTTGATAATAGAATTTGACTTTGTATTTCTTGTAATTTTTCATTGTGTTAGTAAGAAAATAATTCATATTGTTTTGGTTGATATTTTCATATTTATATATATTCGACATATGATCGTATAAATATAGTTTTGCGTGCATTGGTCACGGGGAGTAGTTATACACATAAATTTTATAAAAATGTGAATGCTAAGCGAACCGTTAAATATATGAACCGCAAACCAAGCGACCTGAATCCTCTACGCACCCACTATGATGTTTAATTATAAGGTGAAATGTAAATATATTGCAAGTATAAATTGGCGGGCTAGATACATGAGTCTAGCGTAAGAATCTTTAGCTTTAGCTTCACGCTGTATCCCGCTCACAGCTAGGTAGGCAGAGGGAACCTAGTGTTAAGGCACTCCATATCCCACTTTCCTCCGAGTGCCGCCGAGAATCTGGAGGCATTGCGGGTTGAGTGGCGGAACTCAATGCCGCGCTTTGCCTCGACACCAGAGCGAAGAAATGAAAATATACATTTAAATAAATATTTCATGTCCTCGAGTGGGGATCGAACCCACAAACAGGCGATTTTGCAGTCACACTTTGTGCATCTGCGCTACGACTGGCCTTTAGATTCGGGTTAAAAAATACTATTTACGTTTACAGAAACGCTTACAATAGTTGCTTCGTATTGTAAAAGATCAATATATATGTATTGTAGAACCAATACATTTATGTATGTAAAATAAGATGACAAAATATACTTTTCTCTTGTAGATCAATAAAGTCAAATTATTAACTTTTAATTAGCAAATCTAAAATTTTATTTATTGCTTTAATTAAAATGGCCTTTGATTTAGTAATTAATAAGTTTAATATCACGAAAGGCCAGTCGTGGCACAGCGGCACAAAGTATGACTGTAAAACCGACTGGTTGTGGGTTCGATCCCCACTCGAGGAGATGAAATATTTACTTAAATTTATATTTCCATTTCTTCGCTGTGGTGTCGAGGTTAAGCGCGGCGTTGAGTTCCACCACTAAACACGCAATGCCTCCAGAATTCGGCAGAAAGTGGGGAATGGAGTGTCTTAACACTAGGTTCCCTCTGCCTACCCTGCTGTGTGCAGGATACAGCGTGAAGCTGATTTATTTATTTATTTATTTAATATCATAAATGTAGGTACTTCAAGTAGTACAAAGCCGGTAGGTACATATGTGAAGATGGTAGTTTAGCTTCAATAAGTAAAAACGTGAGAATATATTCCAATTATACTACTCATTACGACTATATTTATCTATGAAGAAGATGCAATCATGTATATAATGACTAGTAACTAGTCGAGTAAAATCTTACCTTTGAAGTATGTATGACGATATAGAACGAAACAGAGGACCGAATTTATTTTTTAGTTCTTAAAAGATTTTGCTGCTCCATCGGGTCACAATTGGCCACTCAATATATAAAATGTAATGCTTTAATGCATTTATAAATATTATTGGTTTACAACTAAAAAGATGAGGACGAGCCCTAACTCTATGGTTTTACTAATATACGCCTATCTTTTCGACTTTCATCTCCCAATTTCGCGCTTCATCAACATACCACTTGTATTGTCACATAATCTTGCCAATTGCCAATTTTCATCCAGCAGTTACAGCTTGACTTAATATAACTATTAAAAACTGCAAGGTTCAAGAATTCCAATGAATTAAAATCTTTTTTTCTATAACAATTATACGAAAAAGTAAAAAAATATAAGAAATATTATTGTAGAATACAAATTAAAAAAATCTTAGGTTATAAATTCTGTCAACCAATATGATATTATTAATAATAGAGCTCTTGATATTATTAATAAATACTAAGAAATAAAATACATTTTGAACGTTATATATCTTTGTAAACATAACAGGGCTGTATCGACTTCGGGTTATTGAATATCAAGTTTACTTTCATACATTTTTAGACAATATTTATAACCTAAAAGAGCTGAAAATTTTGTTTGAAAATTCTACTAGAGCACGACTAGATTCTTCTTGTCTGCACCTAAGTGATGTTAAATACAAGTAAATATATTTGTTACGTCTGTAAATAATAAGAGAATGAATTAGGCCTATTTTTACTTTTAATATGGGACTCTTAACAGTAAACGCGACAAGGTTGGGGTTTTGATTTCCACTCGATGAAATTAAATATTCAGTATTTTAATTTTTTTGATCTGGTTATGGGGCAAAGCGCGTGGAGTTCCGCCACGCATTGCCTACAGAATGCAGGATACGGCATGAAGCTAAAAAAAACTCTTAACTTCACGTACAGAATTTAAAAGTTGCAAATTTTATTTGCACTACTACAATTGTAGGTAAGGTTAAAATTTTAAAATTATTAAAATGTGTAGCTGAAAATTGCCACGAAATAAGTAAAAAATATAAATATATAAATAATATTATATTTTAACTAAGACATTTCGATATTCGTTAAATATTTTATAAATTTTAGTTCAGGCCACATTCAATAAAAGCTTTATGAGTTTTTCCTTGAAACAAGTACACTTGCTTACTTAGTAGAATATTGCATTTTTGTCTTCTATATGAACTTTCCGACGTCATTCAATCTTTTTTTATGGGAGAAAATCTACTTGTCAGACATTTTGAGATTGTTATAGTTTACTATTATAATTTGACATTTACTTATTTTGCTTCTTTTCAAGCGTCGTGGTTTATCATTTCCCCAAGTGGATATCGAACCCACAACCACTATCAATCAAATAACAGTGAGACCGTCCGTCTCTCATTATTCTACGATGACCTTTTAACAAATAACTGTAAAATATGTTCAAAGGGGAAAAAAAACTGCTAATTTCAAATATTCTAGGTAGGAACCATATTCACGATTACCTTAAACGACATATAGTTATTGTAATCCAATATTGAAAGTGGTCAAGATCTTAGTACCGGTTTAAATATGTACTAAATACACCTGCAGTCAAGTTGTCTTGCCCTAGGTCAGTAGTATAGGAATGTTTCTCGTTTGTCTTTCAAGCTACAGCCAAATAACTGAGTTAAAGATATTGCCGTAGGTATTCTATTAAAGCTGTTTAAACCTTGAAGTATTCCGTAAATTTTACTAACAGAACATAAAATTTTCTTTGTCAAGTGTGCCAATTCTAAATATATGTCCTAAATTTAGAAATATATACATATATCTATATAATTGCACATAAATCGTATTGGTTGATATTATTCTTCTAAATTTTCTTGGTTTAGTTCAGATAAAAAATATTATATAAGTGATAATATTTTTTTTATTACGTATACATATTATTAGCTTACGACTAATAGAATGAAAACATGAATGGTTGAAGAAAAATTCTAACCTCGATTCACATTTTCAAGTTGAATTTATGTTAATATCGATTATTTGACAGACTCATTTAAAAAAAACAGCTTCACGCTGTAGCCCGCACACAGCAGGGTAGGCAGAGGGAACCTAGTGTCAAGACGCTCCTTTTCCCATTTTCCACCGAATTCTGGGACCATTACGTGTTGAGTGGCAAAACTCAACGTCGCGCGGTCGCAACTCAACACCAGACCGAAGAAATAAAAATATAAATTTAAATAAATATAGAGACTAATTAAAAAAACAACATTCAGTAAGATATACGAGTACATATATAAAAACACAGACCACTAGGTTTATTTTTCGCATTAAATACCAATAAAACATATAGAACAATTAAACCAGCGTGACACGGAAGCGTGTTAACAACAAATAATTGACTAATTTCCCTTTAGTCATGATGCGCCCGACACGCTCTGAGGATTCGAATTAGAAAGTGCACATTGTTAGGCTAGTACAGTGACAACAGTGCTTTGTAATGCATACGAGTATACTCTGTATGTTTTAGTATCAACTCTTTCATAAAATTATTAGTATTTTCTAGAATAATATTAACATTTTGAAAATTATTTTTTAAGAAATATTTTAGTACACTAAATAACATTTATAAATACGGATACTTCTAATAAAAAATTGAAATTATGATTTCTAAAATATAAGCTAATCTAAGTTGATTTTTATTTATATAAGCCATATGTGTTTCAATGGAAAAAGTAAGTCAAAACAGGTTCAGAAAAATGCAATGCATTCGTTATAAATATAATTAAAAATAACCCAACAAGAAAGAGACTTATAAACATGGTTAACTTTTTTTAGATTAGTAGGTTCGATTTCCGCTCCAAGAAATAAACTATTTTAATTTGCTAACAAGACGCTTTGGTAACAAGACAAAGCGCGGCCTTGAGTTCCGTCACTTATCATATTTCAAAAATTGGCGACGAAGTGTATTAATACTAATTTGCTTGTGTCTTCTATTTTTTATTCAATAAATATACTCCAATATATAAAAAAATCTATTTAGTGGTAGTGGGTGAATTGAATAAAATTCTAACTCTCTTTACTATATTTGGCTCAAAATAATATTCAGCATGATTAAATTTTTTGTGAGTAACAGACTGAAGTATTTAAAAAAAAAAATACTACAATAATCATATACAAACGTCAAAAAGAGGTTAAAAACGGAAAAAATCGTTTCCTCACACGATATTATGTAGTTGGAACTTTGTATAGAAAGCCTCACACCTGACACTGATTTCGAATATGTTACGCAAAAGCGCTTTCTTTTTACCTATTGATTAAGATTTTTTTTCTTATAATCGTAATCATATTGCATTAAAATTATAATAATTTTATTTAATAAATATTCGGAATGCAAATGTATTTGATATATATGTATATATTCCGAATAAATTTATCGATGAGGAAGCCTTGGAACGGATGAAAAGGAGAGAAAAGAGCAATGTATCACTCAGCTTTCTCTGTTTACCTGATAAAAGCTTAATAAAAGTAAAGCCTATATTTAAATTATATTTATATGTTTCATAATCCCACAAATACCTACATTGATTATATAAACATATTTATTTATTCAAATATATAAAAAATATTTATATATATTTGAATAAATATGTTTACATAATTGATAGATCGAATCGATCGATCTAAGTTTCTTTCTAAGTTTGTGTAAGTGGTATTATGTCAATAAAATTTTAAAGAAAGTATTTCAATGGGATACATGTATATATAATATAAATTTTATATAAACTTTAAAAATTAGTTTAAGACAGGAATATTTTATACAACCTATTACAAGTTATACTCGCATTGCTATACAACTCATTAAAATGCATTATAAACATTGAGCAAAGTAAAAGTTATATACAACTCATTATAAATTCAATTATACGAAACGTGAATATGGACAATTATTTGGGGTTACATCACTATTACACGAAAAAAAAAACCAGTACAACTGGACCGAGTACACAATAGAATTCACACTCGCATTGCAATACATTAGGTAACTGTATTAAAAAAAAACTAGCTTAGGTGTTAAGTAATAGTGAGTTTCGGACGTGACCAGTGTTTGTTTGTGGAACAAATTCGAAACAAGTATTGAACATCCGTTACACGGCAGGCGCACGCGCAGGAAGGTCACGCATCACCGATGCCGAACGGAGCTTGACAGCTATCGTTTCCTACTTGCCCCCCTGACACTTGATAATAACCACTTTAAGCATATAATTCGCATAAGCATCGCCAAAATACTCTTCGCCACGGCAATCTGATGACCATGTAGATATAGGTGGCTTAGAAAGTACGCATAAATACATACATCAAGTAGCACAGATACATAAAATACGGACAAATTAACGCGGAACTACGAACATCTTGTTGGGCTATAAGAAAGGAATGCAATTGTTTAAATAAATCACCTCACATTGAGTCCACCGTCTCTGTAGAAAGTTGTTCAATTACCTGAAAGGCACTGATGCGTTTGGGTGGAGGCACTTGTGGTGATCTATCAATCAGATTTTCCATGGAATGCCGCGTGAGGAAGCTCTGTTTCTCAAACGTTGTGTTTGCTTTGTACGCAGCTCTGTTAAACTTAGTGGCGGGTGCTACTATTCTGTTTCCATTTTCGTCATCGTCCTCCCATTCGGTGACTACTTCGGTGCGGACGTCCTCGAGAGATCGGGATCGGCTGCAGGGACAAGCGGGCGAAGCGTTCGGGTTACGAATCTGCCTCGGTCTCTCTCTGTTTAGGTACAGGTCGGCGTGATTGTTCGGAGTCGGCGCACCCGCAGATCTATAGCTGGGTGATAGGAAATAGTAATCCCTCGATTTATTACTATACGCACTTAGTCCCGAGAAATCCGAATAGGTGGAACCTTTGGACGATGAAGTTTTAAAGTTTCTCGCGTCTATCGGATCTGGCGGACGAAAGTAAAAGTTAGGTTGCGGGCGGGAAAGCGGGGGCCACGGTCTGAACGGCGCGTCAACATAATGTGCCGGTTTCGACTTCATATCGGAAGAGATCCGCGCGAGTGCGGATGTCGCCGAGGGTTCAGAGCTACTGGTGGCGAGCAGAGCGCGCGGCGTGCACGGGCCCACCACCTGTGCGCGCCACGGATTAGACAGAGATGGGAACATGGAGAAAGGCGCACGCGCACGTTCCGCTCGATCCGTTTGGAGCTAACAAGTGAAAGGGGTAGCCCGCGCGGTCAGAACTCTTGCAAAGCGCTCTGATATCTCTTTGTTAATGTCGTTAAACTTCAATATTTATTACCTATAAAAATTGTCCAATATACTACTTAATTAAGTAAGATATTTTATTAATGAAGAATGTAGACTATTAAACACTTTCTAATAATCGACTTCGTGTTAGCATTATGGTAATCTAACTTTGTTATGATGTGTCCATATCGAATTAGCAGATAAATCTATTAATTTTTTTTTGTCTACGGGTGTAGTAAGTTTTTGTAAGATTAAAATTAATGAAACCGACTAAAAAAAACATTTACAAATCATAAGCTAATTGCAATTGCACAAACATGAAAATATTAATCAACACATAGATATAAATAACAACATGAATTTTCGTAACAATTATTACTCAAAACTAAGTTGCGTGGAGGTAATAGGTTATATCTGCACGAATTGTTACAAATTATAAGTTTTCGAAGGATCATGATGCTTGACGAACTTTCACCTGAAAAGCAAAGGTGCCAAAAAAATTGTTAAGTAACCAAAACTACCTTCGAACTCTCTATTTTCATGGTAAATAGTAATAAACTTTACGGTAGAATATATTTGAGATAAACAATAACCACTAGTATTTTTCATAATAACAAGTCTAGATAATTGTAGGACAAAAATAAAAACACAATAAATTAAAACTGAGACAACTACTATAAATCACAAAAACGTTGCGCAGGCGCCCACTCGTCTTAAAGATAATGCTGGAAAACTCAAACACTTAATTAACCGCCATATACGTAATGGAGCCCAAGGCCGTTCCATATACAGATCATCATATTAAAAACAAGTTTATGACATAAACTCATCACAAATTTATATCATCCTACGCGGGAAAAATGAATCAGTAATTAGTAGCATGTACTGCGTTAGGTACAAACTGACTGTAAATATCTGGGTTATTATAAAGTAAACATACACCAGAAAGTATTTTATAAATATATACATTTTATTACTTTGGGTTACTGGTTAATAAAGCGAGATAGCAGTGACAATGTAAGTACTAGGTAGAATTATTTCCCCTCCTATCTGACACAATTCCCCAAGGAGTTGGAATTTATCGTCTTCTCACTAACTATTATAATATTTCTATAATAAAAAAAAATACTAAAAGCCCTGATGTATTCAACTATGATTATATAATTTAGTAGCATATAGCCATAGTATAGAAACAATTTGTTTATCGCGATATCTCTCGACACCACACTCATCGATAGCTAACATATTCTACTCAAATATTATACTTTCATAATAGCAATTAACAAATACAAGGTGTCGAACACCGAACTATTACAGTCACATTATTACTTAAAATACCTTGGATCAGTCCTATAGTACCTACTTGAAATTTCTCAAACTCCAAATTGGTACTAAAGTTCACATATTGCAATACAATGTTCTAGTTTGCAGCTTTAGATACGTTCTTGAAACTTGTAATTTAGGTGTTTCCCAACTGTTTATTATACTTAACTGTCAACGTGTTAAATTTTACAATTGTAATAAAAATCACTTTGGTGAAGATAATTTGACTAGGAAGATAGGAACGACCAAATATCGTATATGTTATATAATTAATTATTTACAATTATATATATATTATGAAGTCTGATAAAACTTCAATTTCTCAACATCAACGTTTAAAAAAGGTAAAGACGATTTTCATACATGACATTCACAGTTCAACGATTATTTATTAAAAAGCGGATTATAATTTGACTTAATGATCATAAACCCTAATAAACTATACGATTAAATTATAATAAAAATGTTTACATAGATGTATGATGTAGGTGTAAATAATATATGTTCATAATAAAGTAGTAATTAAAACGTAAAGTAAATATATGAAGATACCAGGTGCGAACAACAAAGCTAACAAATTGTCACATGACATATAAAAATATGTTTTTATATTATATTGTCGTTGGTTCTTTTTATTATTTACATGACTAGGATAGAACATGTGTGTATGTAGGATTTTTTTTTATAAGATTAGAGATATTTTAATATTTCATTAAGTTTGCGAATGTATGCATTTGTTTTGTATTATAACTACAAATTTAAGTTTGTAACTTATTACATTTCTTTTTCATACTATGAAATACTGATATTTTTTCAAATTTAATTCCACGGAAATTAATATATTTCCTATAAGTTTTGATTACACTGCGAATTTCATACAAACCGTAGCAAACACTATGCTTAAACGCGTATCTTTTGATTGTGTTAAATTAAACGCTTGACTGTTTTTATGCTCCAATGCATGGTGGACATTAATATATGCTTTTAATTTTAGCTTGATACCTCCGAGCGATATAGACCTAAGTGGGCTAGATAGACGAACAGAGGGACAAGAAAGTAAAAGAATAAAGATTCCGTTTTTCATTTTGAGGTTCTGAACACCACTAGCCACTCAAACTCTATAATTAGTTCATATTATGTATTTTAAAACATTTCTTATTGTATACTGTAAAAATAGAAATTACACAGCAAACAGCCACAACAGTTGGAAACATACAACATATGTATGACTTCATACAAATGAGTCACACGACGAAAAACCCCATGCATAGAATTCAGTAAAAATATTGACAAGAGTACGCCGAATACAGCTAATGGATACCATTATTATGAAGAAAAATGTTAATGAACCGTATATCATTCATTTTTGATACAAAAATGTTATATATTTTTTGAATTCCGTTGTTACCCGTCCTTCGAATTCTTATAGAATTTTTGTTTTTAATACTGATTATAAAAAAAAGTATAACCTATATTTGAATTTAAGTATCTACAGACTCGAATTATATACAGATCATTGACACACAAATGAAATGATCGAATCCATATTACAGCTAAGAGAATATTTATGATATGGTCGTAATGTATTTTGATCGAGATGGAAGAATAAATCGAAATTAAGGAGTTGAAAATAAAAATCATTTATCATAACAAAATATTACGCTTAAATAACTTAAATCAACTTAATAAACGTTAGAGATTTAGAAACGCCATTTTAATAACGTAGCAGCCTAAAATAGTCAATTTTATTTAAGGAAAATCTGTTTCGACAGGGCGAGTAGAAAGTAAAAATGTTTCATATGTCATTGTTCTCCACTTAGTTGAACATGCTTGCGGCTTTCTCTGGGACATTTCATTGACGTCCCGTTGTGAAGTGTTTAAGGTAATTGACAAGTACTGTTCGAAAACAACATACCATCAATCCATTTTATACGTGTTGGACATCTAAACGTTATCTCAAGTTCTTATTCGATCAGGAAACTACTATCAATATTAAACACTGAACGTTCTGTACAAAAATATTAATATTTTACAATAGACATGTAACAATTACCTCTGTTGAAACAAATAATAACAAATTTCATACATATATATATCGTATATTTGGTCTCATGCATATTGTAGGTTACTTTCAAGTACCAGACTGTAATGTCCAGGTCAATTGCTTTGTTTCTACGGTCTATTACATTCTATTGGTTAAAGTGGAGTCAACATCAGGTCAAACTTAAGAGTTACAACAAACCTCAAAATTCAACTTTATTAACATCTCTTACATCATTTGTAACTGATGAATTTAGATTGGTTTATCGCACGATTCTTAAATCACAATGTTTCTAATATAGTGCGTTAAGTTTTACTCTAATACTACAATATTGAGCAATCGATCTTTTCAAGCTGTAACAAGTTTATATAAAGACTTTCTTTTCTACAAATTCTTAAAATAAAACTTCCAATACAGATTTAAAATATTTCAAATAGAGAAATATTATAAATTATTCAAAACTTTGGCGTACAGTTTCTAATTGCCGTGTATAATAAGGTTTCCCTTATTAAATTATCATATTAAATTACATGCAAACAAAGTAAACCGTTCGCAATAACAGCAATTAACATATATCGTATTTATATATTTTGAAGTGGATATATACTGTAAACAGCAATTTATTCAATGATTACAATAAAAATTAGGAATAACTTAATTACTTCAACCGAATAATTTTATTAATATAAATATTCAATGCTCAGATATTGTAATTAAAATAAAAAATACTGATTACGTAGCCTATAATATTTCATGTTTTACATTACGAGAACGATACAGTAAAAAAAAATAAACATTTTTTTTTTCGAATGGACTTTATTGCTGTTGACCTGGACTGATCTTGACAGCGTCACCGGGCTGGGAGGGGCGAAAGCAGCTCGCCCCTGAAAAAAACTTATATTCCAATATATCATAAACTAATACACATATTTCTGCATTAGATTCACCCATTTCAAGAATACTTTTACGGGTGCGGACTTGTTAGATTCTGTTTCAGCTGTATGTATACACTGAATAAATATGCATGCGTAATGTCCGCGGATTTCTCTTTATTTCCTCACCCTAGTGTTCATACCTATAGGGGCTGACGGCAATATGTGGCAATACTTTTTTTTTATGAATCCACCGTACGTTAAAAACCGATAACAGCTTATAGAGCTCGGCGCCCTAAAAGGTTATTTCTGTTGCTTTGACGTTCGAAACAATAAAGACAATCTAATGATACGGCAAGGGATGATATTCAAGGACTTTACATATATAAAAAGGCGTAAGTTCGTTTGTTAATAATAGAATTATTATTACAACGTTCATCATATTGTTGTTATTCGAAAACAGGTTTATCGGTCAAGGTTTTAGTTAAGAGCTATTAAAGTCCTTACATTAAAAGTGAAATATAAATGACTAATTAACCTTACTTTACACAACATGACAGGGCTACAAGGCAATGACGCACAAGTGAAGAAGCAGTATTTTACCTAAAAGAGTTGAAGATGCGTCGGAATATATTAGACCGAACGAGAAGTTTATATTTATCTTTATAAATTTTCTGTTTAATTTAGAATTAAAGGGTACATTTTTATAAGCCTACAAATTTTGTGCGTTTATATTTGGAAAATATTTATTTATTCAACTTACGAAAAACTAAATTGTTATTAGCTATATATACACATTTGTGCGTAATTAAAGATATTTTTAAATTTTATGAATTTCTTAGGCTAAATCATGTTTCTTATTACGGTATATTCGTAAAATTAACGTATCAATTATAATTTTCAATTTTAAATAAAATTTTCTCACCAACGCAATGTCGACCTTGTATTTTTTCCTAGTATGTTGCTAAATTGTAAAATGTGGTTATATATCTTTTTTTTTATATTATAACCAAAAGTTTAAAATGAAAAAGGCAACAACAATAAAAAAAAATATTTTTTTTTAAATAATAATACAGCCAATTTATGTTTAAAATTGGAAACTACTAAATATGGTCTCGTACATTTTTCGGCTATCCGACATCGGTGTCTGACAGTGTAAAGATGTAAATATTGACATGATATAGTGCTAGTCGACGTGTCCATATTTGGTGGTGTTGGACCGCCGTGATACAGCCAAGTATAGCGAAGACATTCCATTTCGATCTTGTACAATAACCGAGTAACAGAATTATTGTACTTTCAAAAAGCTTTATAGTGTGTGTATAATAATTGATAATTATAAACCAAAATAATTGTTTTTATTTTATTATATCAAGTTATTTTAAAAGAATTTGACAATCGTTTAAATATTACAGAATACATTATTTTATTAATATAATCCTGCTAGTAATAATAATATAAAACGTATGGACACCATAGTTTCTTACGCATATCGTTTGTATTAAACAGCAGTTCGTTGGAGTTTACTAATTACTGAATGCACTCTGCTCTGCTTGTTAAAAGTTATAAGAAATAATTACGTATATTGGTATCGCGTGTTAGAGTACAGACAAAGCTGGCTTATATACTCAATACTAATACGTAAGTTCCTATCGTAACGCTAGTTAACTATATAACGGTGTAAAAAAGCCGATCATTACAACGGTACTAGTGCTAATTGCTGAAAACAATTATCCATAAGCAGACGCACTACTAATCACGTTGCTTAATTATATCGTGTCGTGTATACTCGAAGGTATAACAATATAAAATTATTCGTTAATTAAAAATATTAATAAGTTTTTTTTCAGCTTCACGCTGTATCCCGCACGAGGCAGGGTTTATGTCGTTTATTCTGGAGGCATTGCTTTGTCACAACACCAGAGCGAAGAAATGAAAATATTTAATATTTATTTCCTCGAGTGGGAATCAAACCTACAAGCTGTCGCGTTCATAACAGTCACAAGCCTGTGCCCCTGCACCATGAATAGAGTCAATCAATAAGTTTCTACGACACGTTGCCTTAACTGTTTTTATATACAAAAGCATACCATTTAAATCAATAAAAAAGTGTGAAATATGACTGAATAAAATCACGACTCAAAATTATGACCTCATCACATCACATCACATCACATATAACATTTGTTACTGCATTATACATATACATGTATCAAATATGGTTTGATATTTGTCACAAAGTCAAAAGGAGATCATCAAAGAGATGCTGTTACGATGACACATAAAACAGTGCGCTACTGTTCAAAACAGTTACCTTATTGTGTCCGCACGACAGCCGGTCGTCGTGCGCCAGTGAGGAGTTCGAGTTGAGCCGGTCAACATCCCACCCGATGTGCCAGTTGTCCAAAGAGTCCGAGGATGACTTTTTAGTGTCTATAGAACTTTTTCTTGATAGTGAATTCATCGAACCCACGTAATCTCTTTTCATATCTCTAACGCCCGTGCTGTTCACTGAGTCGCGTCTGGTATAGTTGATGATATTGCTGCGGGAGAGATTGGGGAAGGAGCCCATGGAGTGCCTCTTTGAACCATATCTATGGGTCGGACTCGGCGTGTCTCGTCTCGGTGGAGTCTGACAAGGGCTTTGTCGATCTCTACGCAGGATACTCGGGAACGACGATGGATGTTCCATGTCTCGTGCAGGCGATCCCGATAGACCCAGCGAACCCCTACGCCTACTGTCATATTTATAGTTAGAAAATATATTTTTCATAGCGCATTTTTTATTTTTACAGTAGCATACAGACCTGATGATGAGACCGTTTGTAGGTGAAATACACTCCCGATACGGCGTCGATTCCCTACTGTGCAGGTAAAGAGAAGACCTGTACGGCGTGCTGCACCGACCGTGGACGTCGCAATGTGGATCGTGTTCGATCGTCGAGCTGACTAATGGGGAGTGACGGCCCTCTCCCTCTAAGGTCATAGTCCCAAACATAGAATCCAACTGACGCATGGCCAACGCTTTCTTCACAGCCGTCATCGTCACTCGAGTGTATCACAGTTGGTCACAGTAATATTTTAATTCACAAAAGCATCGGTCCCTCGTAAATAGCAATTCTCTTTGGCGCAAATTACTGCGTGACTTAAGTGATATGTATGTCCTCTAAGTATGCCGCGACGCGACTGGACTGTTCGGACGGCATTGTGCGCAAAACGCTCGCTTATGACTCACGACGGCATGCGCTCGCGCAACAAGACCGATTATTATCAACGCGTCCTACAATTACACCGTAGATGTATGTAAATATGGTGACATGGAGGTAAATAATACTCAAGTAGTGCGGCCGACGATTCGATAATAAACAAGGACTGTCGAACGTAGGCGTCGCTTGAAGCTTGAGCGAAGGTTGTCACTGTCAAACGTAAAGGAAAACCGCGTTGACATTCATTTTGTAGCCTATGTTAATAATATTATATAGCTCTAAAATGATATATTCAATAATAATAATAGTCACCCACGTTGAATGATTTCCAAGTCAATATGCGGTATGATAATAAGATGCTAAATATCGTTCTTATATAGTTACGTAATAACATCAATTAACTGATTTGGTTAGAAAATTTACTTGATCATTTGATGGTTCTCTAAAAACATTCTTGATTCATATGACATAATTTGCCTCTAGTTATTCGATTACTATTGACATAATCAAAACAAATCGGATATTAGTTAAGTTGATGTATAAAATATTATATAATTTATTAACAATAAAAGCCTTAAGACATCCAACTATATAAATCAATAATTCGGATTTCATTTCTAAGAATAAACTAAATTGAACCATTAGTTACACAACGCGCATTTCATCCAAAACAGATTGATTTACGCAATCTACCGTAGGAAAGTATTCAATAAACTGTACTACTATATTATTTCAATGTCGGAAGAAACAGAAAGCGAAGTGAAATTCTTTAAGAGTTTACATACATTAATCGATGTTTCAAAAGATTATTCAAATTGTATATTAATTCGTATTTATGCATGACAAGATATTTTGTTTATAAAATTTCATCTGTCATACTAGTAGGTATAATAGGAGATTTATAAAAATAAAATTATTAATAAACTGTAGTAAATTTACCATAAATTAATAAGCAATAACCAAATGCCAAAAGACTGGTATTATATATGTAAAAAAATATACATATTTCATGCAAAGAACGCATATGTCAAAATAAAATTTTATATAGTATATGAACCTACAAAATTTAGTTGTATGTCTTTTTATAAAATATTTTTTATAATATTGTAGGTAATCCAGAAATAGCATCATCTTCAGCTTTGAATTATTAACTAAATTCCTATCAGTCATTTTGCAATTAAATTGTAATGTCATTCAAACGTAATATAACTTCCTCTAAATCCAAGTCTAGCTAGCTGTTGACGTTTGTTATATAACACCACAGAGTATCTAAAATGTAACGTATGTTAGATCGTGTAGTTTCGCTGTTTAAGTTAATGAGAACGCGCTCAAAATACCTATTACTTAGATGGTGAAAGTCTAGAAAACTTGTTCTCTAGTTTGATTCTACTGAGATGTTAATTTACGTCTTGCTTCCGTTTCGTGCATTACGTATATTTTTATAATTTAAAATGTATCATCATTAGTATTGAGACCAGTCGTGGCGCAGGGGCATAAAGTGTGCCTGTAAAACCGACTGGTTGTGGGTTCGATCCCCACTCGAGGAGATGAAATATTTACTTAAATTTATATTTCCATTTCTTCGCTCTGGTGTCGAGGCAAAAGCGCGGCGTTGATTTCTACCACTCAACACGCAATGCCTCCAGAATTCGGCAGAAAGTGGGGAACGGAGTGTCTTATAACACTTGGTTCCCTCTGCCTACCCTGTTGTGTCCGGGGTACAACGTGAAGCTGATTAATTAATCATTATACTACAATTGTATAGAAGAAGCAACAATATCGTATTGATCAACAAATTATCATACTAAAAATTACTATATAATTATGATTATTTTTCCAATTAAAATGATTTCATAAATAGGTAAAATAGCAGAAAATGGCTTAAATAAGAACTTATCTTTACTAAAATAAACACACAAAGTTATATAATACGAAATCTACTCATTTTAATAGAAAACATTGGTTTCGAATCATATTTTATTTAAATTAATCATATTCAATTTGTTATTTATATTTTTATATACATATTTGTAGTATATAATATTCACTAAACAATGAATGATATAAAACAGATAAAACGCGTAACTTTCTAGAAACACGTAACTAAGTCGCAAAAAGAACATTACGTCAACTTAAAGCAAATATTAATTTTATGTAATACAGAACATATCTATATCTTTACTAAAATATTATAAATGAGAAGGAGTTTGTTTGATTGTACGCGCTAATCTCAGGAAATACTGGTACTATTTGGAAAATTATTTTGTGTTGTCCCATTTATGGAGAAAGATTTTTCTTTTATATCACACTATGACCAACAGGAGGGAAGCATCAACAGAAGCGAACTTGCGTGCAATGCATAAGCTGCTTAAGCATAAAACAAGGCATTGATTAGGTATTTCAAAGTGATTCTGCTTCAAAGGTTTTAAAAAACTCTGCGATAGAATATGTCCATCTCCTAAGGATAACCTACGGTAACCATTTTCATGTTATGCGAATTACAAAAAAGGGCTATATACGAGACTATTTTAAACATTACAGTATTATTCCTTGTCTAAATAAATAAGTCAGATATGTTTGGCGGTTTATAAGTTAAAATTGCATTTTAAAGTATATCAACTAATGTTAGAAGATAAATAAAATATATCAGCTCCACGCTGTATCCCGCACACTGCAGGGTAGACAGAGGGAACCTAGTGTTAAGACACTCCGTTCCGTTTTCGTGTTAGAAGATATAACAGATTTAAAATATCATCTATCAGCTGTGGCGACCATTTTGTGCGATTCGATGCATCTCTATCCTTCCGATTGGGTGATCTTGCGCAGTTTAGGCGCATGTGATAGAAATTACTGTTTAATTAAAATTTAATTTAATATAAATCAGAGGTGTAAAATTGGGCCAATAACTTGACGGTTTTAAAAACACGATAAGTTAACATATCAACATTATAAATATTATTATTAAAACAATCCTATTGGAAGTGACAATAATGTAACCGAAGCTATTAAAATTTTCATAAATAAGCAGTCGCTATATATAAATATAAAAACCCGAATGCTTTCATGGTTATACTTTAGTATTTTTTATTCGAGGCCAGTCGTGACGAAGGGGCACAAAGTGTGACTGTAAAATCGACTGGTTGTGGGTTCGATCCCCACTCGAGGAAATGAAATATTTATTTACATTTATATTTTCATTACTTCATTCTGGTGTCGAGGCAAAGCGCGGCGCTGAATTCCGCCACTCAACACGCAATGCATCCAGAAATCGGCGGAAAACGAGGAACGGAGTGTCTTAACACTAGGTTTTCTCTGCCTACCCTGCTGCGTGTAGGATACGGAGTGAAGCTCATTTAAATATATTATCCTAGCGTTTAGCGTTTGGCGCTCCGTTCTCTCTGACTACCCCGCTAGGGATAAAGCGTGAAGCTAAGTTAAGTTAAGTTATCCCGTTAGAATTTGAAGGTATGTCGCTAGTTATAAGATAAACAGAAATAAATTAACTTATTTATAGATTTACTTCTGGATGACTAATTATATAACAATAATCAATCATATTAGTTCAAGTGAAGAATAACCCTTATACTTAATATTCTATAAGCGAAAGTGAGTTTGTTTGTTTATTATGTTTTCACGTGTAAACTATTTAAGCGATCATTATGAAATGATGTATACATATACTAAGTTTGTTATGTTTATAAATATATATATTAAACTTTGTTTAATCGATATTCTTTTTTAAATTATACTATTTAGTTTAAGTTTTTACATTAAAAAATATTAGCATATAGGTATCATGATAACGAAGACTTTCTCTGTTCTCTGTTAAGATAATTTTTTTATATATTTTGTTTGCGGTAAACATTTTTAAAAAAACATGATAAAAACACATATCGTCTATATGTTTCTAAACTATTTGGAAAGAGATACTATGTATATTTGCAATAAGTGATATGTATTCCCTACTAACAATACTTCACACTAGTTTCCTACCAATAAGGGCAGTTGCCTACAAGCAACTCCCATCGATTGACACAATTCCACTGCTTTTATAGTTATTTTCACCTAAATCTACTCTCTTTTACACGAGTTCACTAACAATTTAATATTTGAAGTAGTTTATATAATTGTGTAAAAATATTTGTACAAATGATTCAATTATTTACATTAGGGGCGTAGCAATTTTATCCTTTTGCTTCACAATTTCATTACAATTACCGCTTTTATTCAAATACAATGATCATTTTATATTTGGTATTCTAAAATTGTAGATGATATTTTTGTTTTAAGCAGAGGGAAACTAGTGTTAAGACACTCCACTCCCCACTGTTCGCCTTCAATATTCAAGGCATTACGTGTTGAGTGGCGAAACTCAACACTACGCTTAGCCATGTTACTAGAGCGTCTATAGAAAAATATTAATAAATAATAATTTTCCGTGTGGGAATCGAACCCACAACCGTCGTGTGTACAGTCACACGTGCCACTGCGCCGAGACGGCCTCAATGATGATGATGTTTATAGCGAACAATTCACACCTATTCACCACTGCGCCACTAACATGTAAATATAAACAATTATCAACATTGACAGTGGCTATTATGTAATTCAAATAGTAAATGAGTTAGTACCATATTATGTTTTTATATTTTATTATTATGAAGCATTCTAGAACGCGTTGGAACGGAACGCGCCCACACGTTGACATACCTACGGCAATAAGACTTTTATAATTATTTACTGGAGACTACCTTTGTGTTGCCGTTTTGTGTATTTTAATTAATTTTTAAAAGTAACTTAGTCAAAATATTTGACAACTATGTGTAATTTTATCTATTTCAACTTAAAATTTTGTGTAAACGGTTTTAGTGTAACATAGCAAGGGCCGAACACTTTTCAAATATTATTATCTGTATTTTTAAACATTGCCCTCTTTTAAAAAAAATGTTAACTGTATTGTTTTAAAAATTGCTATCTTTTAATATTGTTTTTTTTTTCCTTCACACTGTATCACGCATGTAGCAGGATGGGTAGGCAGAGGGAGCCTGCTAGGAGGTGTTAATACACTCGGCTCTCCACTTTCCGCCGAACTCTGGAGGCATTGCGTGTTGAGTGGCGGATTTCAACGCCGCGCTTTGCCGCGACACCAAAGCGAAGAAATGAAAATATTAAATATTTCATTTCCCCGAATACGAAATCAGCTCAAATTAAATTAAACCTATATAGCTTAGTAAATGTATAATATTAACACTATAAAACGCCCGTTTTCTTTTTTTCATAAATCAAATTAAAGTAAAATAGCTTCACGCTGTATCCCGCACACAGCAGGGTAGGCAGAGGGAACTTAGTGTTAAAACACTACGTTCTCCACTTTCCGCCTAGTTCTGAAGGCATGGCGTGTTGAGTGGCGAAACTCAACGCCGCGCTATGCCTCGACAACAGAGCGAAGAAATGAAAATATAAATGTAAATAAATATTACATTTCCTCGAGTGGGGTTCGAACCCACAACCCAGTCTATTTTAAAGTCACACTATGTGCCCCTGCGCCAGTCGTGGAGCAAGGTAGTGAGTGCGTTTTCATGTGGATCGTTTTCGTATACATTTAAAAAAAAACCTTGAAATTTATCTATGTAAATGACTTATTCACAAGAAAAAACATGGAGCAATAGGTGAAAAATTGCTTTTTAATGACTTTTCCACTTCAGGGACGAGTGTGGGGCGTTTTACAAATGAGCTTCAACCGTCATTACGTTCGGAAAACAAAAAACACCAATTTTTTTAATAGTAATATTATTTTTAATTGTCCTTTTTAATTGCGTCATGTAACTTTATTACAACTACATATTGGAATATGTAGTTGTAATAAAGTTCTCACTCTGACATTACATGGTTGAATTGAATGCCGCTCTATATATAAATTAACTACCTATATTATCAATGATTTAATTAAATTGCCTATATTATCAACATGTAAGAGTAAGGCGACGACTGTGGGTTTGATTTCCACTCACAAAATTGAATTTCGCCACTGAACTCGCAATGCCTAGAAAATTCAGTGGAAGTGGGGAACGAAGTGTCTTAACACTAGGTTCCCTCTATCTACACTGCGTATATATGCGGCATACAGCATGAAGCTGAAAAAAAAAACACCAACATTCCTTTAAGATAGACTAGAACAGTATATCACTGTACAGTTAGATACTTCACTCCATAGCGCCAAGCTCACATTGCCATTTATTTAAACCATCATAATGTTAAAATTAAGTTATCTTGATGGAATAAATTATTGGACCGGAATAAAAACTAGCGCTGTTCCTCTCAATACCAAGTATAAAAACATTTAATTGACCGACAAAAAGTGAATAATCAGGTTAGATCTATTTGACCTACATTTATAAAAAAAAAACAAGTTAGGTGTCATGTGTATCTTTTAAGCTTTTTTCCGCTTATTTACAACTCTTTTAATTATACAGGGTGTGACGCGACCAACGGATCAACGGTTGTATATGGGTAGAGGACCTCAGTACCTATCCATTTGATCCCCGTGTATGTTCAGCGATTCTTAGTAGTTTAGCAGATATTTTAGAATTTGTAATTTTTCGGAAAAATCGAATTCTTGAAGAAAATTGGCAAATACAGCCCGACTGTTGTCGTTGTATTGTTATTGTTGCTGTGTTGGTCTGTACTCGTAATTTTTTTCTCAATAACACAAGCACTTATGTAAATATCTAAAGAAATCGGTTTAAATATAAACAGTTCTCGTAATAAAAATATCAACTTTTTACTGTTAATGTTGTCAATGAGGTAGGCCAATGAAAATTTCAGAGATTATACTGCACAAATATGTTTTTAGAATTACTTCTGGAAAAAAATCAATGACAATTTTTTTTTTTCACTACAATCCTTGAAAGATTTTAATAAAATTTAGCTTATTTAAAAACTATTTTCGTTAGTGAAGTGTGAGAAAAAACTCCGTAACGCAGGCCCAACAGTTGGGCTGTATTTGCAAATTTTCTTCAAGAATCCGATTATTTCCGAAAAACCACAAATTCTCAAATACTCCCTAAACCACAGACTATACATAGAAGTGAAATGGATAGGTACTGAGGTCCTCTACCCATAAACAACCGTTGATGCGTCGATTGCGTTACATCCTGTATATATGATATAGTGTAATGGGCTTTCCCATTATCGTCCTGATATCCTAATTATATCTTTAACAGATATCAACTTTGAAAAACGCAATAGCAAATTACAGATACATCTGGGGCCAGTCGTGTCGCAGAGCACAAATTTGTGACTGTTTGTGACAGGTTGTGGTTTCGATTCTTACTTGAGGAAATGAAATATTTCACATTTTAATTTCTTCGCATTTGTCTACTCTACCACATGTGAGAAACAGCGTAAAGCTGAAAGTTTTAAGAGACGAATAATCTTTATTACATCTTTAAGTCAAACTAATCTAAACACGATTAGAAATGTATTAATATTTTTGTTACTAACAAAACTAAATAGTTCAGAGGCCAGTCGTGGCGCAGGGGTGGGCTGGTTGTGTGTTCAAACCCCAATCGAGGAAATGAAATATTTATTTAAATTAATATTTCCATTTTTTCGATCTGGTGTCGAAGCAAAGCTCGGCGATGAGTTCCGCCACCTAATACGGAATGCCTCTAGAATTCGACAGAAAATGGGGAACGGAGTGTTTTAAATTTCCATTAGGTATGTGAGCAAATGAACGAAGAACTCAATATCACGCCAACCGATTTCGATGATTTTTTATTGGAAAAAATACACTCCAAGGGTAGTTTGATGAAAGCTTGGTTAGGTTCTGATTATGGTATCCGGTGGTAGGCGGTTTTTCTTTGTTAAAAATTGTTTTTGTAATAACAACAATATTTTAGCTTCAATTTTTGCATGTTTCAAACGGCAATTGTGATTTCAAGTGATATTGCCTTCATATTTAACAAGGCACCTCGATATTAAACGAATATAGCCATATTTGTTAAAAACTTAAATAGGCATTATGTAATGATAGGTAATATTGCATTTAATATACATGTATTTTATGAATCCTTCACAATGCAAAATATTGTACAATGTTAAAGTAATTGCTCAAAATTATAACCTATTGTCTTATCATTAAATTAAGATGAAAGTGCAACAAGCCAGAAAACAGTAAAAAAAAAGGTAAATCAATTAAATATTATAATAAAAAAGATGTAAAATCGCCAAGCTTAAATAGAAGACAGAAGTAAATCGCAATATAACTTTTTAATTAATTAGAAAAATAAAATAAATATAATAATCATTTAAACACAAAAAAGAAAAATATAGCTTCACGCTGCATATACCAGGGTACACAGGGACCTAGGATCCTAGTGTTAAGACTTCGTTCCCCACTTTAACTTCTAAGACCATTTACATTTACCATTTTTTATGGAACCACTTCGTCGGTTACTTAAATTTCGATTATAACAGACAAACAATATTTTATAGATATAATATGAATAGTATATTTATTAAATAAATTAAATTTCCTTAGTTTAGATATTATAATTTAGATTTCACAACCGACTAATGGACCACAAAATTCAAAAGGTACTTCTTTAAGTCCTATAACACTGAAATTTGTTGTGTCTTGATAACATATCATAAAAATAATTTTGATAGGATAAAATAATTTATGTATTATGCTCTTACTTCATTATATGTGTTATATATGTAGGTATATTCATACAAAGATATGCAAAAGATGCTTTTATGTTTGTCCATACGCTGGATCCTCTTTCCGTTGTATGGAAGTGAAAGTGGCGACCGATAGGAAGCCTTGTACGATGTGTTTTTTTTATCCTATATGTTTGGCAAGCCACGTATTTTGAATAAGGTGTAGAGTTTATGAGGTTAGGGCATGTACATTACACACATATAGATTTAGAAATTTGACATCTCTCTACATGTGGTCTGATAAATATTTGACTGTTTTTAGTGGGATTAATAATTACAACAAATTATTCTACGACATTATCGCTTTAATATATTTCTGATTTATGTTGTTCTTAAAAGACAATTACAAGAATTATAATATAAAAGCTAGTAGATTTCAACAATTTACGTGGCATAATCGCGTGGTGTGTGTATAAATTTTATAGTCACTAAATAACAGCAACCAATTTGATTGAATTTGCAATGTACATTTTCCTTTTCTTTTGCAAACATTTTTTCAAACGTTTGTTTTTTTTTTTTAAATTGTTTATTATTTACATAATAATTAAATTATGCTTAAGAAAGTTCTGAAAAGAATTAATGTTTTCTTTTTGTCTTTATGTATTACTTTTATTTTTTTAACTCGAGTGGAGACCATCTCGTTATCAAATATTACGTTGCATCCACTTTATTTAAAAAAAGAAAATACTAATGCAGATATATAGTAAGCTCCTAGATATAAGTAGCTCCAGCAATTTTAGAGACCTATCATGTTGAGTAACAGAAATGAAGCTTTTGAGTAGGGAAAATAATGAAAGGATTTTTTGTAGCTTCACGTACACACATAGGCATAGGCAGAGGGAATCTGGGAATCTAGTGTTATGACACTCCGTTCCCATTACGACACTTCCGTTTCCCGCTTTCTGTCGAATTTTCGAGGCAATGCGTGTTGAGTGGTAGCACGCATGGCCGCGCTTTGCCTCGTTATCAGAGCAAAAAAAATTAAAATATTAAACCTTTTAATCTTCTTAAGTGAGAATCGAAGCCACAACCTGTTGAGTCCATAATCGCACGATCGTGCCGCTGCACCAAGACTGACCTCTATTAAAGGTTTATTTATAACCATTTGACCTAGTTCAATTTGAAGTTGACAAAAAGTTGATATTGTGTATTATTAATTACAAAACTGGACTCCTAAATAAGAAGTATATTTTGAAACAGATGAACAAACAAACAACAAAATGAAAAAAAAAAAACGTTCTTTTATATTGTCTGTGGGATTTTCGTAAAAAATTGCAAGCATTTCTTACAAAGTAGGTTAATTGTCATAAAGTGTCATAAAGATGGCATGATAGCAACAATGGAAACTGAAATATTATGAATAAGCATACTCATTCCAACGAAACAATTAATAAGAAACTCTTTTTATATAAATAGAAACCTCCACAATAAAACAATACTATTATTGAAATATGTATAAGAGATTTTTTTAAACACATGTATATAGTTTTCTATGGCACATATCAGGGTAGGCATGGATAGAACATATCAGGGTAGGCATGGATAGAACATGGGAACCTAGTACTAGGACACTCTGTTCCCATTAAGACATTTCCGTTTCCCTCTTTTCTCCGAATTTTCGAGGTATTGCGTAGAAACCTCCCCTTCTCCTTCCTGCCTCATTACCAGGGCGAGAAAATTAAAATATTAAATATTTAATTTCCTCGAGTGGGAATCAGACCCACAACAATGTCGCTTACAGTTGTACGCTTGCAACTCTTATCTTAATAAGCAAAATTGATTTAGCTTAATAAATAATATAAAAAACAATACCCAATTAAGTAACACTAAGATTATATATATATACTTTTTGAGATTAATAAAAAAATCTTACGTTTGTTATATCAGGTACTTCGATGGACTCGCTGAAGTCGTTTTTTCTGAAATATTAAAAATACAGATTATTTAACTTTTGTTACTTTCTGATTAAATATTTAGTATTTTAATATATGAACAAAAAATATTTATCAGATGACAGCATGTTTGTATAAAATACTACAACAGTCATAATACATGATGTCATATAGGTACATAATTCATATTAAAAGCTGAGCTAATGTGTTGATATATATTTAATAGAAAAACTTTAAGGCTAGTGTTGGTGAATGGATAAAAATAAAATAGTCTATTATATATATTTAGCAAATATCAATATTTCTACGCTCTGGTGTCGAGACAAGCGGCGTTGTGATCCGCCATTCAGCACGCAATACCTCCAGAATACGGCGGAAAGTGGAAAACGGATTGTCATAACATCAGGTTCCCTCTGCCTACCCTGCTGTGTGCAGGATACAGCGAGAAGCTGATTTATTTGATTTAAACATCAACATTTATATTGTTTCAAATATGAAACTTTTTATAAAATAATATAATATTTATATGTTATAGCGTAAAGTGATAACATATTTATTAATTAATGACGCTACCCTTAATTTGTGGGGAGGTGGTTAAAGACACTGCTTTAATATAACATCTTTTTTTTTTCGAAAATACTATTTTAACAATGAACATGTGTTATCAAGTCTATTATATTTTCACATTTAGTTTTTTTATTAGCTTCACACTGTAGCCAGCAGAGTAGGTACAGGGGACGTCGGAACCTAATGTTAAGACACTTTCTTTCATATCTTTCCGGCGAAAACCTGAAGATTCAGAGTGTGTTGAGTGACTCAACATCGCATTTTGCATTGTTACCAAAGCAAAGAAATGAAAATATTACATATTTCATTTCCCTGAGTAGTAATCGAACGCAAAACCATCGCTCTTACGACTGTAAGCTTGTGCCCCTGCGCCACAACGGCCTCAATTCCTTTAATTAATTTGATTCAAACTTATTACCTATAGTGGCATTGGATTAATAAAAAATAAAGTTAAAATAATGACCTTAAAAACTGAGAATTATCAATAGCTTTCTGATTTTGCTCAGCAGTTGGCGGCGGAGTGAACTTGACGGCCGACGGGAAAACAGATGAAACTTCATTCATTTGCTCCAAACTGAAAATATCAAATAATTTATATATTAAAATGTTTTAGCAACATTAAGCCAAAGAAAAAAATATTTTACTTACTTTCTGACAATTAAAAAATAAACTATATATAAATTATCCTAAGTTCAATGTCAAGAAGTTTGAAATAAATTATAGATTTGTTTCTCAAATAACTTAATTTTTTTATAGTATAGTGTAGAGAAATTGAAAAAAATTATATAGTAAGTAGTAATTAAAGAAGTATGTACATCTAATGAAAATTCTTTATTTACTTACGGTTTCTGCGGCCTCATTTCGGAAGAGCATAAATTACGTAAATAATCATCACACTCTCGTTGCTTCTGGATTTGATACTCCTTTAATAACTCTCTTCTGAAGTCTCCGTCTCCTTGTGGAGTTTCTGGTTGCTGAGGAGTTCTCTCAGCGACTGAACGTCCTTCGGAAACTGCTGTAGATATAGACGTTGAGGCAGAATAATCTTGCCCTCTGTGTTCTGGAGTCGTGGCATTAGAAGCGCCGATGCTACTTGCTTCACTTGCTTTATATTCGCCAATAGGTTTCAATTGTTCATCAATTGGCTTCAATGACTCGTTCAATCCATTGTAAATACTGTCTCCGTTTTTATTATCAAATAGCCGATCGACGGATGTATTCATAAGTTTGCTACCCTTTATGCCTGTTAAGTGGAAGCCTGCGAAATATGATGATGATGGTCCATAATCGATGGCAGATAGCGCCATGACTGCAGGATGTCGTGGGGCACCGTCGGGCAAAGGCCTAAGAGATCTCGTCATAGCATCTGCTGCTGATCTAGGTCGCCTAAAGGGCATGGCCAAATGCGGGAACGTTCTAGGTTTAATAGGAGTCACTAGCATATGTTCAGTCCAAGATGTATGCAACGACGGACGTTCCAACTTTTCCACGTCGACATTCAACATTCTCTGCTCGAAAGGTACACTAAACGTTTCAGCGGGTATCGACTGCAACCACGACAACAAACTCAAGTCAGATTCATCGAATCCGGAACCATCCAAAAGTCGGGAAAAATTTACTTCATTAGATTGTGCCTCTTTCGAACCAGTTGCTTTAGCTTGGCAATAATTTACACATGATTCATATAAAATTCCTTTAATAAGTAATTGCATAAGTCGGTCGTTTTTGGCGCACTTAGGCGCAGCGTTGGAAGAAGAGGACTTCTTGTCGCAAGGTAAAAATTGTTCTACAAGAGGATAAACTTCTCTAAAACACTGTACTCTAGCATTACTGGGGTTCCATTTTTTAAATTGTGCATGATCAGTAATACTAGGAAGTGTCAAAAGTAAGCATAGATTGGAATATTCTTCTTTAGAAGGGGCTAATTTTTCTAAGTCACTGAGTACTTTGACGACTTCGTCGACAATGTTTTCAACATTATTGTATGCTTTTATTTCAGATCTAATACAAAGTAATTCTATATATTTATGTCTAAGTATAGCATAATTAAATTTATTAGCTTCAAAAGCTTTCAGTGCGCTAAGCGGTTGAATAAATTCTAACACATCGTCCCATTGTCCATCAAGGATCAGTTGACGTAAGAACAATACATCATCAGCAAAGTTTCCGTTAATCACGCCAGTCTCTCTTTCTAATGAGAGCTGTGTGATATGTAAATCTCTGTTGTGCAAGAACTCCAAAGCCAGGCGTACAACATCATCTTCACGAAGATTCAAGTGTGTCGATGGCATCTTCTCTGGTTATGATTAAACCTTAAACAATAATTGTTTATTCATTGCAGACATATTATTAATAATTAAATTATTATTTATTACCTTTTTTTAGCTTTATTTTATATTGAGTGTTGAGTTTAAGTGATGATGTTACCAGAGCAAGGAAATGAAAAAATATCATTCTATGAATCAAAATTTGTCATCACACTTACAGTTGGACAGGGACAATATTTTTTAAAATGATGTATAATTTTATTCTTAGCCTAGGTTACACTTTTACTATTTTTCTGATTTGCAATATAACAAAAAAGAAAGATAGAGACCAATTACAAAAGACTAAACTATAAATATACATCTAAAACATTTTCAGTAAAGAAAACATTTTTTTAGATATGATTATATTTTATCTAAATATATCCAAGATAAAACCATTATAAAAGTTATCTTTTCTGTCAATGTTGATGTATTCATATCACACAAAGAACATTATTTTTATATTAAGCAAGCAATGTATTCATTTGCTTTCACTCTACAAAATTAGATTGTTATATGAATAAATATTTCATTAAATAAAATTTATAATGCATACATAGAATATCAAAAAAAATAATTAAATTTTAGTAAAATTAGTGACCTATGCATTTGAAATGGTAATTAATACAATTATTCTTTTCCCTAATATACTTTGATGGAAATTGTGTTTTTGATAGCATAATTAAATAAGCTTGTATTTTAAATAAATAACACCGACTCCAATATTCGTTAGTAATACATAATTATGAGTCACTCAAATTTTATGCTTAAAGGATTAAATTATTTGTGTTGATATTCAGAGCTTGTGTATTGAGTATGTCTAAAATATGCTATTATTTCATTAATGTTTAGTTACTAATTATCCAACTTTCACTTAGTGAATTTGATGATAATTCATTATCTTGGGGAAAGCCTGGTATTGCATAGTTAAAGAAATTATCAGTGCATCTCTAACACATTACACATGCCATTGAGAGAAAACAGAAAATAATTAACTACTAACGAAACTCGATAAAGTGATTTTGTAAATAACAATATTATTTCGAAATGAACATTTTACTGCCTACTAATAAATTAATTCCACCTACGCGTAAATATAATCCTTTACCTTAAAAGCTTTTCCGAGTGACGTAGGATTTAAAAAAAAACTTATACTAATATATTTAACGTATCTTATGCATCAAAATATGTATTAAACTCGGCATAAATAAATATATTTTTTCAAAACACATTTGAAATTAGGGAAATTACATAAAAAAATATTTATTTACCTTTCAGATATTCGCAATAAATTCGCACACACAATGAATCACAATAATAAACAATAATAATACATTTAGAACAATATTTTTAACGGGACATTACAGGAGAAATTATTAAATTTATTCCACATTTTAACGTCGGAGAGAGCAATCAGTTCACAGATATTAAATCAAATTCCGTGTTGAATCCTCTTGATGTCAGTAATTCAGTGATTGTCTATGCTCTCGAGAATATATTTTCCACATGATAAACCAAACTTTCGCTAAAATTCCATTGTGTAAAATCCTTAATTGAATTATGAATATAGAATTTAAAGACAACCTTTAAAGAAGAAGTATTTTTTAGACAATTGCATTAGGTTTTTGTAAAGAGAAATATTTAAAGGAAATAAATAATCCAATAACAGATTTATATATATATATATATATATATATATATATATATATATATATATATATATATATATATCCGGAAATTCATAAAGTTTATATCGGTAAAGCTATCTTAAGTATTGAGCATTAGGATAACTTTCCCACCTAATTCTCTTCATTATAAAAATAAGGCTTTATTAATGGTATTACGTAGAATTCTATAAGTAATATATATATATATATATATATATATATATATATATATATATATATATATATATATATATATATATATATATATATATATATATATATATATATATATATATATATATATATATATATATATATATAGATAGCTTTACCGATATAAACTTTATGAATTTCCGGAGGTACGCACGGACGGAGAGTGCGTATTTTAAGGTATTCAACCTTCGGGACCTTCCCGCTCGCACCGCATCCCTACCGCAGGGTAGCCCAACACAACACCAAACACAGCGCGTTGCTAAGTATCATTTACCACACCAGTTTATATATTTGGCACAATGTGGGACCGAACTCCGCATATTGAATATTATTGATTACGAGTTTGACTCGTGCATATATTTACAATTTTCATAAAGTATTTAGTTTATATTTTTTTAGAATGATGGTTTTTTTTTTATAGAAAAGACAAGGCAAACGAGCGATCGGGTCACCTGATGGTGAGGGATTACCGCCTCCCACGACCCCGTGCAACACCAGAGGAGCTACAGGTGCGTTGCCTACCTTTAAGGTGGGTTTGGCGCCGGAGCCCGGCATTACCTGATGCGAAACGCAGTGGCATAAAGCCACTACTTAACGCCGGTTTTAAATGCCGGGGGTGGTAATGATCCGGTCGAGTCTGCCAATGCGTGTTGCCATTACTGGCGACGTGACTCTACCACACGTACTTGAGTCGCCTCTTACGACACCACCAGTACCAGTACTTTCTTACCGTGAAATCTTTAAGATATGCTAAATTATTTTTTTACAGTAGATAGTGACGTAGCTATAAAAACTAGATGTATGACATCAAAACATCAAAATATTACCATATAAGTTAAAGAATTGTATGCGCGTACTCATGCAAATTATTATAATTTTTATTTCATCGACACCCGGCCTGAATTTCTAAAGTTACAGCGTTGTAAAGTTTTTTTTTATTTGTCTCAGTTACTTCCAGGAGTCGCTGAACACACCACCTCAACACTTCCTCAGAAGAGTCAGCGTTCAAGATTGTTTTAGGGGAATTAAGCATATGAGTCATACCATGAAGCTCTTCGACCACATGATCAATCTCAGGCTTCTTTTTAAAATCTGCAAATGGCTTTTGACCGTGTCCCTCGTCAGTGTGAATTGCGATCTAAAGGGATCTCTGAGGCCTATATTGAAACTGTCAGAGACATGTACCATGACTGCGCTTCTATGGTTAGGACTTACGAAATGTTATTCGATTTTATTCGCAAAAGTTGTCGTATAAATTAGAAATATGTTAAGTTATTTCTTATCTATGTAGTTATGTGAGGACGGCATATGTGGTTTTTCCCAGGTAAATCTCAGTCTCGCGGGATTTTCAGAATAAATATTTATATGTTGATATAACCCCATAAATAAATTTTTTAAACGTTTTTAAATATTTATTTATTTATTTATTTAACACTTTATTACACCAACAAGAACAATTACAAAAGAACAAAAACAATCATACAGAAAAACATTGGTGTAAGGGCGGCCTTATCACCGCAGGTGATCTCTTCCAGGCAA
>DWMY01000078.1:0-53644 GCA_018249775.1 Heliconius hecalesia formosus
GGTAATGATCCGGTCGAGTCTGCCCATGCGTGTTGCCATTGCTGGCGACGTGACTCTACCACACGTACTTTAGTCGCCTTTTACGACACCACCAGTACCAGGATGATCCTATTCTAGGCCGGGATCATACGGCAAATTCTAGGCCGGGATCACACGGTAAAAGACCTATCAGCCCGAAACCTATCGGCAACTACAGAACTCAGCTGCATGCGTATATAATTCTACTTTATTTTTCATCTGCTGGACAATGCTCTGCTAAGTGCATAACTTGATTTGAATATGCATTTATTGTATTCAGTTAAATACTCAGCAACTGTGCTACGACAAGTTATAATCACTTAAATAAATTATTATGATGAATCAACAGTAATTAAAAGTTTCCGCCAACAAGGAAATGAAGCTGACAGGCAAAAGTTCCCTTTAAACTTATTAAAATGCAATTATCTTAACGTTATCTCGTCGCAAACAATCTTCGTTTAATTTACCGAAAAATCTTATTTTTCCTTTCTTTTGTTAATTTCTATTATTTTTTAATAATCAGAAAATAATTTAATTTAAGTATTTCTACTGTAAGGCGAAAGAAATTAGTGATATGTCACTATTACATCTAGTTTTCCCTCTATAATATCTTAATATTGCAGTTATGTCATTAAGTAATTGGAAAAAGGATCGTAGTTGTACCCGAGGAGAAATATTTTAAATATGAACTTTTATCCGTATAGCAGACTATCCAGAGGGAACGTGTTTATAGCTGAGCCACTCTTTTTTTTATTGTAATTTTTTGTTAAATATATATTCTTTTTATTTAATTCAAGCTGCCTAGTTACGTTTACTGTAACGTTTTTTTAAGAGAACATTTAGAAAAATAGTAACAGACTCATTTTGTAAGCAATGTAACATCGCGAGGTTAGAAAGAAGCACTGTCTTAAAAAAAACACACTTTTCTCCACCAAGTGCTACAATTGCTATAGAATACACTTAGAGCTATAAATAATATGAATCTCAATTCGAATGGCTTACTAGTAATCTAAATAGTTTAACTATTCAGGTCCTGGCTCCATCATCAGACTAGTTCAATCACCAGAGTTGTCACCTAAACTACGTATAACCGTATAACCATACTACGTATAATTTGTATTGGTGGTTATATTAGTACAAAAAATATATACCAGAATCACGCTGCATCCCGCACACAGCAGGAAAGGCTGAGAAAACTAGTACTAAGACACGCCATTTCACGCTTTCCGCCGAATTCTGAAAGCGTTGCAGTTTGAGTGGCGGAACTCAACGCCGCGCATCCCTCTACTCCAGAACGAAGAAACGGAAATATATATTTAAATAAATATTACATTTTATTAGGAATCGAACCTACAACCAGTCGCGTTTACAATCACACTTTGTGCCCCTGAGCCACGACTGGCCTCACAGTTATTAGAATTCTAAGATTTTACTACATACTTGCCGTGCGGTTCTAGATGTAGCTAATTAGGGAAACCAATAATTAGGCCCTGCGTATATTTTTACCTATTCTCTGATATAACTAGGCACTATCCATACTAATAATGAATTTATAAATATAAATCATTATTAAAAGTTTTATTTTCGTTTATAAATATAATTTTGATTGGTTCAACGCGGCGTTGAGTTCCGCCACTCAATACACGATACCTCTAGAACTCGACGGAAAGTGGGGAGCAGTGTGTCTAAAAACTAGGTTTCCTCTGCCTACCCTGCTGTATGCGGAATACAGCGTGAAGCTGATTTAATTTTTGATCATGATATCTTAAATTATTACTATATAATTAGAACTATGTTACTATGACAACATTATTATTATATTTAGTAATTAGTTGGAGAATGCAGGGCTTCGGGTCGGGTTTCAAGGAAATTATTCACAAATGAAATTATTCTGAGTTAGATAGAAAAGTTCGCTCAACTCGATCGGAATACCGAATCGCTAGTCATAAGTCGTCCGTAGAGTACTTAGATGTCAGATAAAACGAGAAAAAAAAAATATAAATATTTTATTCATATTTTTAGCATCGCAGATAATTAAATTTTTATGTTGTTGTTAAAAATAATTTGGAAAATTTTATGGTGTTTTTTAAAATTATTAAAATAAAACCATTTAACTCCTGTTAAATACTTTCTATAGATAAACATTCCATGAGATGAAAGTGGATTTTTAGGAAATTATTTTTAACTTTTGTTTCATTCCCATTCATTAATGCAGAATAATAAATATTAGATAATATAAACAAAATAATATATAACATAAATAAAGTCAGTATTTTCTATTATTCGAAAGCAACATTGTAAGTTAGTTCAAATTGGTTAAAAAAAAGTAAAGTTTATAAAAAAATATATTTAAGATCTTTGCAGTGATATAAATATACAATACTAGTATTACACTTCCGGCTTACACAAAAATATATTTTTTGTAACATCAATTTACAAATCTGTAAATATTTTACTCTGCTCTAATATTACATGTTTTTGTTTGTTCTACTAAAAAATAACATGCATTATACATATATAACATTTTCTCGAATATATTACGAACAATTACGAAGTTCATTCAGTATGAAGTTTTGGACTTAGTAGATATTTTAAAATATGTAAAGGAATTCAGCGGAAAGTGGGAAACGGAGTATTTTAACACTCAGATGAAAAAAAAATTAAATAACGGTTTAAAACTACTTGTGATATTTAAACTAGAACATTGATTCAGAATGTACACTAGTACTACTGAGCTCTACTTAGCTTTTTGATATTAATTTAAACTTTATACACATTCCTTAGAAAAGGTATGTTGGCTTACTTATTAAATGTTAATATTTATTTTTTATAGTTAATTTTAATTGGCCGGTATCAAAGTTCTTGAAATTAATATTCGTATTTAAATAATGTTTTTACAGTTGAGTTTTATATCAAAAATTATATTTGTTGGGTTCTGTTTTTTAATATATTTTTTTTCTTCAAATCAAGTAAGATGCAGAATAAAAGTAAGAAAAAATGATGACTGATTAGCTGATTCTAGTAGTACAAAATGATTTATTATTAATTCACTAAACCATTTGCACTTTTAATATACATATAATACGTACAAGATTTTTTTGCAATATATTCTAAACTCTAATGTGACTCTCTTTTTTTGTTAAAATATGCCAGAGTAAAATCCTTTACCAGTATGTTCTATACTACACTCAGAGAAACGTTCATATTTTATTAACATCATTTCCATTTCCTTAGTTATTTATGGTAAGGCTAATTCCGAATTTTAGTCTCTTTATGAATAGCTTTTCGAACGCTGTGGTTTATTTTATCAATCGCCTAAAGCAAAAGAAATATAAAGAAATTTGTTTTTACTTCACACTGTATACCGAACATAGCAGGGTAGGCCGAGGGAACTTGAAAACCTAGTAGTAAGTAAATTCGCGTTTCTATTAAAACAGTTTCATTCCGCAATTTTCACCGAAATGTGAAGACATTGTGTGTTAAAAGGCAGAACTCAACGCCGAGCTTCGTTTTGAATTGAAAATATTAAATTTTTAACATTTCATTTATGTTAATTTTGTACAATTTTTTTATGATATTTCTCTATATTCAACTACTCTGTGAGCTAGGCTGTCCTTCGTATTCGAGTCGCGCGATCTTCAAACATTCGAATATTATATTTCGAGAGATATTTTTTTCGGATCTATTTTATTTATACGCAGTAAATATTGTTTATGTTTTGCTTGACCTAAAGCGATGTATCGTTTTATGGGGCCGGGATGAATATTTAATAACTATGTGTTGTAAATTTAATAATTTATACCATTTGAATCACAAAGATGAAACTTGATAGGGGTGTGGTTTTTTTTTTATTAAGGTTCCGTCCTTCAAATTGAAAAAAGGGAACCCATATTCGATTATTTCGTTGACCACCTATCCGTCTTTCAAGATATCGTGTTTGTAGGAGGTATCAAACTGAAAATAATGTCAAATATTCTAGACTAGTCGGTCCCTTAGTCAACAAAAGATGGGAGCGTTTATGCATGATAATTACTGCATTTCTATAAAATTCACCGCATAATCAAAACCTATAGAGTACTTCCCGTGGATTTACAATTATGAAATTTGGCAAAAAGTGAATACAAATAAAGAAAAAAAATCCAAAATGTGAAAATTTATTGATATTTCAATAAAATCATTACAACTTTATAATTGTAATTCATTTCATACAAAATGAATACATACATCCGCTAATTTAAGTTTGTCAACTTTTATGTACTCACTGTTGCCATGCAATCCTTAAATTAGTCGGTTTTATTTACTTATACAATTTTCGTAATAACTATTTTACGCGTTTCTTCTCAAAGCATAGGAACAGGGGGTACCTAGTGTTAAGATACTCTGAGTATCGAAACTTAACGCCGCGTTTCATCGTACCAGAGCCAGTAATTGAAAATAATTCTAACGATATTCTACTAACGATAACACATTTTGCGCCACGCGTACCATCGTATTTATATATTTTATTATTCATATAATTTTCATCTCAGATCATATAATTGAAGGCAATGGACGACTGTAAGCGTGACAGTTGTTGTTACTTCGATTCCCACTCGAGGAAGTTAAATATATAATATTTTCACTGTGTGGCGTTAAGTTCCGCCACTCAACACGCAATGCCTCTAGAATTCAGCAGAAAGTGGGTAGCGGAGTGTCTTAACCGCTCCTATAGGCAGAAGCTAAGCTGGTATATGCATCCTGTTTGTACAAGGCATGAAGCTGTTAAAAAAAAACATGCTAATTTACATTTCTCTAAATAAACAATACTAAACTTTCTCTTCACTATAAAATTTCCATTAAAAATACAAAAAGAATCTACTACTATAAATAAACTAAAACTACTTTTTTATCTTTATCCTCGGATTACTGAGTCACACGTCGCGTCGCATGGCGGAAACCTCAACTGAATTAGCAAAGGTGATTGCATTTCCTGGCCGACCTATTTCTGGACTTCCCTTGTAGAGCCACACTGTATATTTACTAGTAACTTGTGTTTTAGTGAAAACATATTGTTTATAGTAAGACTCAAATATTTATTTACGATTATTTAAATTTGAATTGAAAGTTCTATAAAATAATTTTTATTTTATATAACTTACAATTATATTGATTGATGATTTTCTATAGATATATGTACCATACATATAAGGCTAGTCGTGGTGCAGGGACACTAGTTTCACGCTGTATCCCGCACACAGCAGAGTAGGCAGACAGAATCTAGGCAATACATATTGAGAGGCTTAACTCAACGCCGCGCTTGCGGCCTCGACACCAGAGCAAATAAATTAAAATATAAATTTAAATAAATATTTCATTTCCTCCAACGGAAATCGAACTCACAACCTGTTGCGTTTACAATCACTCACTTGTACTCCTGCGCCACGACCTTGGCCTCTGAAATAAAAGATTCTAAGTAAATGTTCAAAACAGTATGAGCCCATTTAAATTATACGGTTTTTTTTAGAAGAATTATAGATCCCGACTGTTAATCCTTTATGAGAGCTTTTTTCTTTTTAGTTTTAAGCAATCGGGTTTTTTATTTTTAAAAATATTTTCTTAAATGAATATTACAGTAATGATATTCATTAATCATGATATATTTTTTTTAAAATCCTTGTATTGAGCCCTTTTATTTGATAGCCCGTGTAGCAATAATAAATATATATATTGTTAGAAATCGGAAGCGGGTAACGTTTTTAAAGAAACACGTTAAAAACACACATCGTCTATATGATTCTAAACTATTTTGAATGAGATACTATGTAATTGCAATAAGTGATATGTATCACCTACTAACAATACTTCACACTAGTTTCCTTCCAATAGGGGCCGTCACTCACAAGCGAGTGCCCCCGATTGACACAATTCCACTGCTTTTATAGTTATTTTCCACCTAAATCTACCCTCTTTTACACGAGTACGCTAACAATATATATATTTTTCACTTGGTACAAGCGGCTCGCACCGCTACCATGTCTCATTTTTTCTAACGCCATTTATTTAACAATACTTGGCCAATAAAGACGAATCTGATGATACCTCAATTATGTAAATCCATTCAGCGATTCTAGATGAGGTAATAAAAAAATATTACATACATACATACATACATACATTTCATGATCTAACTACCGAGGACGCTAAAGACCGTGCAAAGTGGAGTAGATTGAGCAGGAAGGCAGACCCTGGCAAATAGCCGGGATTAACGCCAGGAAGAAGAAAAAGATACATAATACGCGCGAATAATATAACCCGTACTTAGCAGTCGGGAAAAATTAAAACAATAATAAAATTATCTGGTTCATAAACACTCCCGGTAACATTCAAATGTATTCCATATAAATAGAATTTAAAACACAATATTTTTATACTAAATAGTAGGTAAAACAAATTTATATGGCTAGGAAAAGTTAGAAGCAAGTGTTCGTTCGTGTAATAAACGATGCCGCAGCTAGTAGTATAAAGTATACATTCTACTTAAAGCTGGGTGGAATAATTGAAGTTATTTCATTAGATGGTAATATTAAACTTCATATTTTATTCACAGTTTAAAATTACAGTGAATGTTTTCTTATTGTTTCTGTTCCAGAAGAGATTATGTGGGAACTTTATAGGTGTTTTCTTTTCTAGATTAAATTTATTATTTTTGTAGGATTTTATGATAATATTTTTCTTGATGTAGTATGAAAATATTTGTACGCACGATGTTTCTTTGTTCTAATTAGATTACAGGTGCTGTTATACTTATTTAGAAAATATATAAAAATTTGAACGTAGCGGGACTCGAACTCACGTCTCCTGGAAACCGACTAGGCGCTCTGGCTACTAAGCCATACGTTCTCATTCTAGTTCTAGGGGTCAGAGCGTCTAGGCAGTTTCCAGGAGGCGCGGGTTTGAGTCCCGCTATGTTCAAATTTTTATACGTTTTCTAAGGAAAAATATACATACAAAATGATTGCTTGTGTTCGCAAACTTGAGTTTGTCTACTTTTATAAATTGTATTCTCCTTTGACCTACACTCCTAAAATTAGTACATACGTCGGTTGTGAGTCCGATTTGCACATAACCCGGTTTTTATAAAGTTTTGTCAAGTTTTCGCTTTTTGAGTATTTGTTTTCATATTTAACACGTACATAATATCTAGTAACAAAAACATAACAATAGATTAAATATTCATTTACCAGCCTTTTTGGGTAATTAAATATTAAAAATATATATGTATAAATTATCATTTAGACATACAACGTTGGCCCCTTAAATATACTGGATATTTAAGAGGTAAAAATTACTATTACAAATGATCTACTATATGGGTGATTATTTTCATTTTTTCGAAGACGAGAAAGACAAAGCGCAGCGTAGAGTTCCACCACTCATCACGTTATATCTCGTATTTGGGCGTAGAGTTGAGAACGAAGAATCTTAATACTTTTTCCGTCTACGGTTCTACACTGCCTCACGTGTTAAAAGAAGAAACTTTAATTAAACAAAATTATAACAACACGAATAAAAAAGATCAATATTAACAAAGTTTTTATCTCAATAAAGTAAAGGTCACTAAAAATATGTACAAAAGTGAGAAAAAAAAAACAATTTACATTAATACGTAAGTACGTTACTCATTTAGCGCAAATCCATTAAAACAAATGAACATTGAGGTTTTCACGGCGCTGAATATGTCCCGAAACTCTGTTTCGTGTTTCGTTTTTCGTTTCGTATTAAGTGTTATTGGTACATGTGAAAGTTTAAATGTGTTTTTTTTTTTTGTTAAATAATTAGGGAAATATATTTATTCTTTTTTTTTAGCCTCATATTGTATACCGCACACGTAGCAGTGTAGGCGTACACGAAGTGATTAGCGGGAACCTGAGAACCAACTGCCGTTCTTCACTTTCCGCTCCATATAAAAATAAACAAAAATAATTTTGCATTCCCCGGAGTAGGAATCGAACCGACAACCATCGCGCTTGTGCTCCTGCACCACCACAGCCTCTGACTCCCGGACGAGAAAATTTTGTTGTTTTATTTTCTTTCTGATTTCGCACTGATCTCACTCACTGAGACCACTCTGTTGCCCGTCTGTCTGTCCACCCGTCTGTCTGTCTGTCAAGATTCTTTATCTCAGAAGTGCTTGGAGATATCGGGTTGAAATTCATATTATATACTCAGATCTACGGCCCCATGATTTCCTGATAAAAAACATAACATAACAAGGTAGGCAGAGACCGTGCGACTGTGTGAGACATTTATGTGCCTTGTGATCCCGGTCTAGAATAGGATCATCCTGGTACTGGTGGTGTCGTAAGGGGCGACTAAAGTACGTGTTATAGAGTCACGTCGCCAGCAATGGCAACACGCATGGACAGACTCGACCGGATCATTACCACCCCCGGCATTTAAAACCGGCGTGAAGTAGTGGCTTTTTGCCACTGCGTTTGGCATCAGGTAATGCCGGGCTCCGGCGCCCAACACTTCTTAAAGGCCGGCAACGCACCTGTAGCTCTTCTGGTGTTGCACGGGGTCGTGGGCGGCGGTGTTCACTTACCATCAGGTGACCCGAACGCTCGTTTGCCTTGTCTTTTCCATGGATAAAAAAACCCTAGTGTCAAGACATCATATTCAACACTTCTAAATATAACGTGATAAGGCGGAACTTAATACCACGCTTTATCTTAGAGAGCGGAGAAGCGGAAAAAATAAGTTAACAGATTCCCATAAGTTGGAATCGAATCCAAAACCGCCACCATTACAACCAGACTCCATTCCACTGCAAAATCACTAAATAATAAAATAGAATCGACAATGAGACACTAGTTTAGTCAAAGCCGCACCTAGTTACCATAACAACCGACGCTACAGCACTCAATTATACGTGAAATAATGGCTTGGAAAATTAAACGCTGTTTCCTTTCAAAACAGCTTCGCAACAAACAGTCTTCTGGGAGTTGATTATATTACAATAAAAATTGAATGTGATAAAGAATTTTTGATATTTCGAAATGTTAATTTCAATGGTTGAAATTTACATGAGTTTGAAATGAAAATGGTATGTTGGTTTTGGGATTTAAGTTTTTTATTTATTAAAAGGTAACATAGTGGGAACTATGCTACCTAGGAATAAATATAAAAAATAGATAGACAACATGTCTGTGTATATATATTTTTTCAGCTTCAGCTTCACACTGTATCCCGCACACTGCAGGGTAGGCAGAGGGAACCTAATAGTAACCTAGACACTCCGTCCCCACTTTCTGCTGAATTCCGAAGGCATTGCGTGTTGAGTGGCAGAACTCAACGCCGTGCTTGTCCTCGACACCAGAGCGAAGAAATGGAAATATAAATTTAAGTAAATATTTCATCTCCTCGAGTGGGGATCGAACTATATACTTAGTGCCCCTGCGCCACGACTGGCCTCATTTATTTTTTAAATATTTTTTTTTCGTATGTCGTATTTTGGTATCTAATTTACTAAGTTATCTGTGTTTTTATCTATGTGTTTAGATTTCATAACTCAAAAGGTAAAAATGGAACCATTATATGTCACTTTGTTGTCCATATATTATATTCCTCTGTCAAGACTCTAAGATCTAAGATCTTGAGGTCGCGATCTCGTTCACGTTAATTTAACATATTTCATTGAAGCGCAGAAAAAAAACAAAGTAAGAACTTATAATACAAATTAAGAAAAAAATCTGACAAAAGGAAATTTATAGAGATTTCACAAAGTGCATACATAAGTGTGTCATCTTTTACAAATTGACATAGAATTCTGAAATTGGTATAGAACTTATGTGAGTGTAACTCGCATTTGACCAGATTTTTTCGTCATGATCTTCATCCTGTACAATTGTAGTGGCGCTTTTGGAGCCCTAAGTAAGATTTTTGTAGCTTCACGCTGTATCTCGCATGTAGCCTGTGCATACCCTAGGCAGAACGAGCCTAGTATTGGACACTCCACTCCTCAGTCAGCCAGAGCAAAGAAATGAAAATATTAATAAATAACAATTCATTCACTTGAGTGTGGATCGAACCCACAACCTTCGCGTTACAGTCACACCCTTGTGCCCCTGCGCCATGACGGCCTCAAAAATATATTTCATTATATATTTTTGCACCATTTGAACTAGCTAACGTCAATCACATATGCTTTAGCCTCCATATTGAACAGTGGACGTATGACATTGATTGGCTAGAATTTTGACAAGGGTTGGCGTACACTTATCATGTACATAACAATTTTATTTGAGTTTAACACAGGATCTAATATAGTTGGTATTTGACACATTGACCTATTGACCTAGGCCAGTCGTAGCAAACTAGCATAAAGTGTGACTTAAATCGACTGATTGTGGGTTCGATCCCCACTCGAGGAAATTAAATATTTATTTACATTTATATTTTCATTTCTTCGCTCTGGTGTCAAGGCAGAAGCATGGCGTTGACTTCCAACACTCAACACGTAATGCCTCCAGAAAATAGCCTCCTCGGCGGAAAGTTGGGAACGGAGTTTCTTCTTCACTAGGTTCCCTCTGCGTACCCAGCTAAGTGGGGGATACAGCGTGAAACTTATTTGACCAATTGAATTCGGAACATTTCTACCTACATACGTTTACATGAGATTATAGCTTAAATTTGAAAGAGAAATTCATTTAACGTTCACGTCATCGTAGTGCAATTGTGGAATGTCAGATAACATGTACAATGAATGTTGGTTCAATCCCTATTCGGGGTATAGTGAATTGAATGTGAATTCATCACGAGAACTGTACTAGTGCGTTCCTTCGAGGCGACACGTACCAGTACGTCCCTATTATGAGAAGTGCCGATGAATCAAATAAAATAATGAAAACAACAGTGCGGGATACAGCATGAAGCTAATTTAATTATTTTTTTTAATTTAAAATAACAGTTTGGGACAGCAACCAACACGTCATGTCCAGAAAGGTATGTGGAGAACGGAAAACAAGGCCGGGCGGGCGCTCAGTCTATACAAATAGCTCGTGGAATGTAAAAGGAGGAAAAAAAGAAAGGTATCCTCAGTTAACATTCAGGAATTCGGTATTGATAATTCTGAAGAAAGGTCACATAAAAAGCATGATTACTCTCCGGAAGGCACGTATAAATATAAATGACAGTGGACGAAGCGAAAGAGGTATGCAGAGATACAGACGAGTAGAGAGATATAGACGGTAGCGTTTGACTACTGGCTGGCTACCCCTCTAGGGATATAGCGCAAAACTAAACAAAAAAAAATATATATTTACTCAGCGTCTTGTACTCGAGTTTTTTATAGTTATTTCACTATTGACTATAAAAAGTGTATTAATAATTCACTTTCTTTCGAAATCAACCTTTTTATTCTATAAGTTAGAGGAAAGCCCCTTACTACAGCATACTTTTAAAAGCAGATTAAAACAACATTTTCCTAACCTCGATTAGAATTTTTATATTTCGTCCATTTCTTTATTATTTTAATACTCTTTTTTAATGTCTCTATTTTTTTTTATGGAATAGACAAGGCAAACGAGCGTTCGGGTCACCTGATGGTAAGTGATTACCGCCGCCCACGACCCCGTGCAACACCAGAGGTGCTACAGGTGCGTTGCCTGTCTTTAAGGTGGGTTGGGCGCCGGAGCCCGGCATTACCTGATGCGAAACGCAGTGGCATAAAGCCACTACTTCACGCCGGTTTTAAATGCCGGGGGTAGTAATGATCCGGTCGAAGCTGCCCATGCGTGCTGCCATTGCTGGCTTTAGTCACCTTTTACGACACCACCAGTACCAGGATGATCCTATTCTAGGCCGGGATCACACGGCACGAAATCTATATTATTGTATATATTTATGTTTTTGTATGTTTATATAGTGTTTATATATTTATGTAAGTATAGTTATATTGACTAATATTAAGTATATTTGTATGTAGGTTTATTATAATTTTTAATGTAATATCTAAATACCGCACCCGAATAATTTCTTTTAACATCTCCTACATTCAATGGTTTCTGGTAGAGATCTCTATTAGAGATAAGTTATCCTTTGTACACATTCTTTCTGTTTGTTATATGATTTCTGTACTTTTTTTCTTGTGTGGTACATAAATAAATGAAAAAAAAAGAAAGCTCCAAGAATCATTCGATATTCTGTTAATTATCTTCCAATGTATTTAATATAAACGTCTCTATGTATGATAGAAATATATGTCAGTATAGATAATAATATAAAGTATATTTTTATTTAGGTTTCTTTTATTAGTACAACGCCAACAACTAGAAGAGGTGAAACCTAAAGTTGCGAAGTCTTCATTTAAATTCGTATCACGAGAATAGGACGAGCTTAAAATAATTTTATACTGTTCAACTGTAAAGATTTTTGTGCTTTTAGAAGCTAAATAAGAAATTTCCAGACTATTGTTGTATTTCAAATAAAATTTTAGTACATAAAGGCGCAATGAAACAACGTTTAACTGTGAACCATGGTTGTGGGTTCGATCATCACTCGTAGAAAATGATTTTTTAAAAATTAATAACAGAGTTTATTGACACTAGCTTTTCTTTCTCTGTGCAGAAAAAAATAAGTTTATATAATTATATTTTATATAATTAATTCTGTGCAAAATATTTAGAAGATTGAAAGAATTAGTGTTAAATCGTGCTTACTTAAGCCCCGCACTTAGCTTGGACTCCAAATGAGTGAATTTTCAATATGTTTAATAAATTTTATCTGATTTAATAAATCAGCTTCACGATGTATCCCGCATACAACAGGGTAGGCAGAGGGAACCTAGTGTTAAGAAACTCCCTTCCCCACTTTCTGCCGAATTCTGGAGGCATTGTGTGTTGAGTGGCAGAACTCAACGCCGCGCTTTGCTTTGACACCAGAGCGAAGAAATGGAAATATAAATTTAAGTAAATATTTCATCTCCTCGAGTGGGTATGGAACCCACAACCTGTCGGTTTTAAAGTCACACTTTGTGCCATATGTTAATAATAAAGTGTTAATAATATGGTATTTTTTGTTAGTCTGTATACAAACATGTATAAAAAAATCTTCTAGATATTTTATATACCATTGCATATAATATAAAAATTATTAATAAAATACGACCTACGTGTAATAAACAAAAGTTGATAATACATATTCTATTACTAAAATACGTTTATTTTTGTACTTTCATAGATCGAAGTTTCACATTAGAGAAGCTGCGCACACCTACATGAAAGTATATTTTATTTTAAAAAATCAGCTTATTTAGAAATACAAGAAAAATTAAATGTTATTATAAATTGAACTCTATCTTTTAAACAGTAAAGTATATATTTATATAGAAAACTTTTAAATCCACGTGAGTTTTCTCAAAGAATAGGATCGGAAGATTATCCATCAGGCAAAACACTATAGCCACGGAGTGTATCTATATATTCATATAGAAAATATTGAATTTGAATTAAGTTAAAATCGAAATCGTGTAAGCTTATGGTGATTATTCGATACTGATTCGAAGATTCAAATCTTAATTCAATTTATATCTTAATACGCTATTAAGTTATTTTAGCAGGGTAGGCAGATTGAACCTAGTGTTAAGACACACTACCGAATTATGGAGATATTTCGTGTTGAGTGGCGGAACTCAAGACCGCGCTTTGCCTCTACTTGAGAGCGAATAAAATGAAAATATTAAAAATTCCTGAAGTGAGAATCAAACCTACAACATGTCCCGTTCACAATCACACTTTGTATCCCTGCGCCACGACTGACCTGTAGTTAAGCATTTTATTTAAGTAAATGTTTGAGGACGATGCCAGTTCTATTTTATCATTAAATTATATTATTTTTATTCCATATTTGTTATTCTTACGTGAAACACTAATGTTAAAGTGCTGTAAATATAAGTTTGTTTCAAATAATTGATGTCAACCGGAAATATACACGACTTTTTAATTTTCTAAGCCTTCTAATAAATGTGGTTATAATATTTTTTTGAACACGCAAGTTTTTGACTTAACTGATGGAAAAAAGCTGTTCAGTCTGTCATTATTATGAAATGTCTTGATGAACAATAAAATAATACATATGAAGAAATGAGTTTTTATAATTACCTAAAATAATTATAGTACTATTATTTTATGCGTTAAAAATTTATTAATAATTAATTTTTTCCACACTTTAATCTGTTCTTCAGCTTTCTTTAGATTTTTACTCTTTTGACATTTTGTTAGCTTCACGTTGTATCCCGCACACAGCGGAGTAGGCAGAGGGAACCTAGTGTCAAGACACTCCGTTCCCCAATTTCTGCTGAATTCTGGCGGCATTACGTATTGAGTGGCAGAACTCAACGCCGCGCTTTGCCTCCACACCAGAGCGAGAAATGGAAACATAAATTAGAGCAAATATTTCATCTCCTCGAGGTGGGATCGAACCCACAACCAGTCGATTTTACAGTCACACTTTGTGCCCCTGCGCCACGACTGGCCTCAAAGAGAGTAAGAAAGCTCTGCTATTGTTAAATTCGTCCTGTTACTGTAGAAGTTGTTACAGGATGAATAGTTGGATGGTGCAACAAAATGCTTAATTAAGTTTAACCAAATTCAAATTCAAAATATTATTTATTCAAATAAACTCTTATAACCGCACATTGAGATCGTTTAATATTGGTGTTTCTTTAGTCGTGTATTAAAAACGAAATTATATTTTACGAAATCAAGCAAATCTTTTACATAGTATGTAAAGAAATACAAGAAAAGGAGAGTACTAAAATTTTATTAATATTATAAAGATGAAAATTTTGGTTTTGTTTTTGGATAGTTCATGTATACAGGAGAAGCTTTTATGTTTGAAGCCAGCTTTAGGGTTCGATTCCCACTCGAGGAAATGAGATATTTAATATTTTCATATCTTCATTCCAGTTTTCGATGCCCACTTTCAGCCGGTTTTAAAGATTTTAATAAGGAAAACAAAAAAAATATATAAGTATAACTTTAACATGTTCGAGATTTTATCTTTAATCTTACGTAAATTCTATAAAGCCTTACTATTGACATAATAAAATTAAAACAAACAACGCTGTATCCCGCACACAGCAAGATAGGCAGAGGGAACCTAGTTTTAAGACACTCCGTTCCCCACTTTCTGCCGAATTCAGGAGGTATTGCGTGTTGAGTGGCAGAACTAATCGCCGCGCTTAGCCTCGAGACCAGAGCGAAAAAATGGAAATATACATTTAAGAAAATATTTCATCTCCTCGAGTAGGGATCGAACCCACAACCAGTTGGTTTTACAGTCAGACTTCGTGCCGCTGCGCCACGACTGGTCTCTCAGTCGATAAATTTCAAAGTAACCAAAATTAATTATAATACTTAAAAGCTTTTATGTTTCATAATTTCGTACAATTATACCGTTCTTGATCAAATTTTCTTCGTATCCAATCTTTTGATAGCGCGATTAGTTAAATTAACCTGTCATGACACGATGTTTTCCGCGTTGAGTCGTAACTTACGTTCAAAGGTTTTATAGCTAATCTTAATAAATTTCGTGGTTATATAAAAAGGAAAATTGAATATGGCCAATATTTCTGATTTGTTCCTTTTTTTAGTTTTCCATAAAGAAAAAAATAACTTTTGAGGCCAGTCGTGGCGCCGAGGCATAGGCGTATGACTGTTAACGCGACAAGTTGTTGGTTCGATACCTCATCGAAGAAATGAAATATTTAATATTTTCATTTCTTCGTTCTGGTGTCGAAGCAAAGCTCGGCGTTCAGTTCCATTCAACACGCAATATTTCCAGAATCCGGCGGAAAGTGGGGGCGGAGTGTCTTAGCACTAGGCTCCCTATTCCTACCCTGTTATATACGGGATACAGCGTGAAGCTTAAAAAAAAAGAAAAACTAGGTATTAATAGGACCAAAAGATATTAAATTATAATTAATTTATTACAATTTGATGCCATAACATCCTATTCTCCTTACACTATATACAATGTTTTCAGAGTTATAAATTATGAAAGTAAAGTAATCTAGCATTACCATTTTTCTCTTTCTATTTACTCCAAAAGATGTGGAAAACGCATAAAACAAAAATTTATGAGCATATCTGAGAGTCTCTTTATTTTTGAAGTCAGCTATACAAATCGTTACAACCAAAACCATTTACTATATATTTATATTTAGAAAACAATCTAAGCTCTATGAAATAATAACATTTGGTATAACTAAAGTAAGCAAAATCCACCTAATCTCATGACAAAGTATTCGTGCAAGAAGCTCGACAAATCCTAAGGATATCTTTCTGTGGGGGATGCTCTGTAAGATATTCATAGCTAGGGACAGATCTTAACAATGTGAATGAAAAGCGGAAAAATATATGCGGTTCGAGTTTTTTTTGTTCTTTTGTAAATATTATAAGTATTTTTTTTATTGGTGTTGCTCTTTTTGGTAAACGAAGCGAAACGAAGCGAAGAACGAAGAAGTTGAAAAGTATGTTCACATCGAATAAACATATATTTTAAAATAATTAAAATGACATCAAACATCTAGTAGTATATAATACAGAATGCGTGAAGATCTCATATACGTAAGTACGATAGAGCCAAGTTTGATGAAACTTTGACTGTGAGATATGATTTTTAATTTCTATATGAAGTTTGTGGACCAACATATAAACACACACGTGATTGTTAGTTTTTATAAATCTGTTTTTTTTTATTATCTTAACGCTGTATTGCGCACATACTGAATAAGACAAAGGGAATCTATTTTTAAGACATTTCATAAAATGGACGTTTCGCCGACTTTTAGTGGCAATGCGTGTAGAGTGGCGAAAATCAACACCGTGTTTTGCCTTATTACCAGTGGAAATCGAACTCAATGTCGTCTCTTTTTCAGTAAAACGTTTATTCCCCTGATCCACGACGGCCTCAACGTAGATAATTACTAGGTCATCACACTCAAATAATATCTAATTCAATAAGATACATAACTCAAGACATGTCTCCAAACTACTAACCTAAGTTAATCTCCACTTTTTTAAGCCGATTAAAAACTAATATACAACAGTGTACTGTGAAACTCGATATTTATTATATTGCAGTTGCACGTTCGCTTCGCGTAGATAACGCCTCATTCTTAAAAGTGACAAACGTCCTTTAGAAATAATTTTAGAAAAACTTAATATTATAAGTATTAATGCCTCTAGAATTCGGCAGAAAGTGGGAAACGGAGTGGCTTAACACTAGGTTCCCTCTGCCTACCCTGCTGTGTGCGGGATACAGCGTGAAGTTGATTTAATTTAATTCAGATTGTTTTTATCATATGCAATCCAATTAGAAAGACATATTTAATTATTTTAAATTTTTAATTTAATATAAAAATCCACTTTTATTTCTATATCCAAACCTTTTGTCTTTTTAACACTATTAATTGTGATTATCTTGGTTTTGTTATAATTCCTGTTTACTTCAGTGTTAACAATTTAGAATTTATCAGGGAAACATTAAAGCAAGAATCATGTTATATACCAAATATGTTCAATATTTCTTCAAATGTTAGCCTGACTGATCCGTTGGTTAACTAGCATTCATTGTTTTTCCTAAAAACTTCTAAAGTAAAAATCTTTGTGCAATTTTTCCAATATTTTTATTTCAAGTTACACTAATATCATTATTGGGCAGCTTCGTTTCATGTGGCAAAGCACGGCGGAAGAAAGTGGGGAACGGAGTGTCTTAACTCTAGGTTTCCTCTGCATACCCTGCTGTGTGCGGGATACAGCGTGAAGCTAATTTATTAATACGTTTCATGTGTAATTTCATCTAAGTACTGGTCACAAAATTTAACCTTCATCTAAATAAATTTTATTCAGTTCCAGGGTTAATAAATCTATAGTTTTCTTACTAGATGTCTTTTTTTTTAGATAATTTTTGATTTTTGTAAAAACCTCTATGGCCATTATGCTCGTATGTTTACTTGCTGGTTTCAGCGACAGCCTTTTATATCTATATAAGAGATACGTGAAAAAAACTAATAAGCAGCCAAAAAAGAAAAAAATATTTGAATATACGCTAGCTTATATACATTGTACATACAAGTACATACGAAAACTCAATAAAATAAACCATTCATAATAAAATTCATTCGTTTCAAATGCCATTTCCTTGCGAGTGTTTCGTCTGTTATCTCGAAAGGAGTTCTTGAATTATGCAAGAGTTTACGTTGTTTAAAACAAAATCCTTCTTTTCCGACGGTAAAGCATTTTTATAGTGAAACCCGCCTCTAAGTGCTTTAGAGAATCTGTTTAGACGTAAGCTAAATTTACTTAGGCTTTAGCTGCTACTGATCTGTCATTATATTAGCAATATATTTGTATTGAACGAGATTTTTAAAATATTTTATTAATTTAAAAAATCTTATTTTTTATTATCTTATTTAATATCTGTAACTCACCGGTGAAAATGCGCGGCGTAAAACGCTGTAATTTGATAAATAATTGTTTTGAATGAAAGGCAACTTTAAATTCAATTGTGCTCCAGTGCCACGACTGGCCTTGCATATTATACATATGATAATAATAATACAGCTTCACGCTGTATCCCGCAAACTGCAGGGTAGACAAAGGGAACCTAGTGTTAGGACACTCCGTTCCCCACTTTCTGCCGAATTCTGGGGGCATTACGTGTTGAGTGGCAGAACTCAACGCCGCGCTTGTCCTCGACACCAGAGCGAAGAAATGGAAATATAAATTTAAGTAAATATTTCATCTCCTCGAGAACCCACAACCAGTCGGATTTACAGTCACACTTTGTGCCCCTGCGCCACGACTGGCCTCCATTATACTTATGATTTTGACTTAAACATTATATTTTATTTCACACAGAAAATAGTATCCAAAACAATAAAATATTTAAAACAGAAACCATTTCAAATACAACATTTCTTTAATTTCGCACCTTACACACCATCCAACGGTCCACAAACTGTCGTAACGTACAGTACACGAAGTACCTTATGGTACTAATATTTCACAGTACGTCGACACTATGCCGGCACTGAGCAATTTGCGGCATTAAAAAGGCAATTTGAAACTAAATTGGGAGCCTTTAAGAAAATTTACACGTAAATCACGTGTTTATTGCTTGGTGAATTTAAATGAGGACAATTTTCCAGTGTCCCGTTGTAAATTGGGTGATTCTGATGTTGGATGGTAGCCAGCGCTAACTATTAAAATATGATATATGTACCAATAACTTGGTGCTATTGGTGTGATCGATAAATTTGAAATTGATACTATTTTTTATTAATAATTTTTTTTAGGTTCACACGGTATACCGTGTATTGCAGAGGAAGCCTGGGAATTTAGTGTTACTTCCGTTTCCCACTTCCCGCCGCATTCTGGAGGCATTATATGTTAAGTTCAGGAACTCAAAGCCGATCTTCCCTCCTTTCCAGAGCAAGGAAATGAAAATATTAGATATTTTATACCTTGCACGCTTGTGCCTCTGCGTCACGCCGATCTTATATAGGTTATTAAAATTAAATAATACAATATCATCAAAATTAAGAAGAAAGATAAAAAAAGTAAGAAGAAAATGCAAACGAGTAACATCACAAAAGTACGAGAACTTAACGTGATGGTTAAAAATTAAAATTTATACAAAAAGTTTGGCGTTTGGTTACTTCCCTCAGTACATAATGTCTCTAAATGTCTCGAAGAAAAGCTGCTCTGCATTATCTTCTCATTTCGAGACATTACATACAACCCACTAATGATATATATAAAAAAAATCAACTTCACGCTGTATCCCGCATACAGCAGGGTAGGCAGAGGGAACCTAGTGTCAAGACACTCCGTTCCCCACTTTCTGCCGAATTCTGGAGGCATTGCGTGTTGAGTGGCAGAACTCAACGCCGCGCTTAGCCTCGACACCAGAGCGAAGAGATGGAAATATAAATTTAAGTAAATTTTTCATCTCCTTGAGTGGGGATCGAACACACAACCAGTCGGTTTTTCAGTCACACTTCGTACCACTGCGCCACGACTGGCCTCAAATAACTAATGATATATGTATGTATAAAATTTTAAAATTTCTACGTAACAATGGAATTAGCAACCATCTCATATTCAGTATACGAATATTATTTAAACAAAATTAATATCTACAACAATATGCATGTCTCGAAAATTGAGCAGAATTTGGAGAACGGAACTTGACACTAGGTTCCCTCTGACTGTTGGTAATTCCATTCTTATTTCACAATATGATAATAGGGTTATTATGCGGGAAAAAGCGTGAAGCTGCGTGTAAATACGCTTAATTATAACACGATCATATCCTGAAACTAAGATCCATATCGGAATGGCTGTAAGCTATTTGTTGACTCACTCTGTAATAATGTTTGCAGTTACCTCCCCATACGTCAAGCGAAAAATAAACACGGCAAATAAAGGAAAATGAGGAAAAAGTAAATAAAGTCTCGTGTCATTTCCAACATTTGCACAGACCAATTAAATTCATATGAATTTTGTTCATATAATACATATTATATCGAAATATGATTACTGATATTTTTATAAGGTAATGATGTCTTAATTGAAGTTGTTGACTTTAATATAAAACCTTAGATATACTCGTAAAGTTAAAATTTAATCTGGCTTTGCCTATTTTTTTTCCACAGTCTAAGATAAAAAATATTCTTTTTAAATATTCTCAATTCACATACTATTTTCTAAACAAAATGTTATGATTAAATAAATGAAATGGACGTTGAAATATGTATTTTTATTTCATTACTTTAGGAGTAAAAAAAAGCGATGTGGAAGTAAAAGTAGGTGATTTGAATGTAAATTGTCTGCTGTGCGCAGATGATGCAGTGCTCATTGTATCATCAGAATGCGAGTTACAGGCAGTCACCACTCTAAAAAAAATGTGAAAATAATGGACTAAGCCTAAATGCGAGTAAAACAAATGTTCTCGTATTTGAAAGACATGAAGAAAGGACAGAATGCAAGATCAGTTTAAATGGTAAGATATTAGAACAAGTGAATGAAGTGGTACATTTCGGAAGAATGTTCAGAAGAGATGGAAGATACGAGATGGATGAGGAAAAGCGTATTGCTGTTGGTAGCAGGGTTAATGGTGCCTTAGCTGCATTGATGGTACAGTTGCAGCTTTGGCCGTGCACAATGCAGTATTGATTGATCCCGACGCTGCTATACGACAGCGAAACGTGGGTATTACAGAAGAAGAATGAAAGAAAGATGAATGCTGTGGAGATGTGATCTCTTCGTATGATATTCAAAATTTGTTTAGCTGATCAAAATCATATAACATTGACACACAGGATGGCAGGTACTAGCGAGGATATCACGGTGAGAATGAGGAAAAACGTGCTCAGCTGATTTGGTCACGTCTAAAGAATAAGTGACGAAAGAATGGCAAAACAGTAGGAATGGAAAAGTGAGCGATAAGATCGTAGGAAGAGAACTCGGATGATCTTTGAGAACATAGTATCAAAGATCCCCTGGCATATATGAAAAAGCCCGCCCGCTAGGGAGACAGCAGCGTGAAGCTATGTATGTATGCATGTATGTATTGTTATCTTTTAAGAAATGACACCATTTTCTACTTTTTGTCTATTCTGCAGATATTGCTTACAAAAGTGTTAGACAAATAACTGTTTACATTATCTATAGATATTATATAAGATTTTATATAAGATTTTAATCTATAGGATTACATCCACCGTGAATCGGTTACTTTAACAAAAATAATGAAAATAAATTTAACAAAAAAAAAGCAAAACTAACTTCATTTAATAGCAATACCGACTACTTGACCGCCGATATAATAGAGTTAAGGAAAAATTTTCATATTGTCTATTACAGCGAGGCCGCGAGTCTACCTACAGCAATTTCGTGCACGCGCACTGCCAACTTTTATAAACTTTCTATATTAAAAACATAAGAATACTGAAAGTAGTGTACTTTTTCGTGTATCTTGTAAAACAAAAGCGAGTTAGTTTCTTTTTACTTTTTTAAAGGTTTCACATCACAAGTCATATTACAAAAAATATCGTACTTATAAAACAGCTTAAGTTTCACGCTTTTCTCCGGATAGTAGGAAGGTATGGGGAACCTAGTGTTAATAAATTTCGTTTCTCCCTTTCTACAAAATTTTCCAGAAACAGCGTATTAAAAACAGCGTCTTATCTGAGCGGTAAATAATAATAATATAATAACGAGGAAATGAAAAAATCTTTCCCCGAGTGGGAATCGAACCAACAACCTATTGCATCTTTAAGTTCTACAACTCAAAACTAATACGTGTGTGAATTGTCTTTAAATATTGTGTAGAAAGTGGTGTCTTGACAATAGGTTCCCTCTGCCTATAAAGCACGGTGCCATATGCACACAGGGTTGCGCTTATAAAATATATTTCTCCGAATAAGAATTGAACCTGTTATCATTATGTTTCTATTTAAGCACTGACACGCCACTTTAATAAGTAATAGTTAGTAGATAGTATATTTAATATTTCAATAGCAATATAATTTTAGTAGCTAGCTTCTTAAAGCAAACGTGAAGTATAAACATTGTTAAATAACTAAAAGATATTTCAAAACGTTGATAGTTAAAATAATACACCGTATATTTGAATTTCTTAATTATTTAACTAAACATTTCTAGCTTCAACTCGTAACATATTATAAGCATTTATTAAATTATATTAGTTTGTGGATTTCAATTACTAATGTAAGTTTTAACTTTCAAATCATGAAATGAGAACGGAATGATTTATTTATGTTTCCGTTTATTAGCGACACAACGGAAAGTATAGAACGGTTTGACCTATTCCTTCATTTTGATAAATAATTATGCAGTCAGATTGCATATAAAAATATTGGATATAAAAATATATATCACACTTTAGAAGGCATTCACTGTCTATTCCACCCCATGTAGGCAGAAATAACCTAGTGATAGATCATTTCATTTTCCAAATCCGGTTCAAATTCGTGAGCAAAAACCAGTCAAGTGCGAGTTAGCCTCGCCCACCTACCACAACCACCAAATTAATACCAAATACATACCAAATTGATCATTGCGTTGACTTAAAAGTTTATTATATACTACGTTTCAAGGGACTAAACCTGGAAATTTTATATCAATTTTAGCTTGGTATCTCCACGCGATCATGAGAAAGGCGGATTTTGATAGACGGACAAACAGACAGATGGACAATAAATAGATTCTACAAAGGTTGAATTTTCTTCTTTCCCGGTAAGGAATCTTGAAAAGTACCCAAAATTAAAACTCAATCATACTAAAATCAAAAATCAGCTTCACGCTGTATCCCGCACACCGCAAGGTAGGCAGAGGGAACCTAGTGCTAATTTCTCCGTTCCCCAATTTCTGCCGAATTCTGAAGGCATTGCGTGTTGAGTGACAGAACTCAATAAACTATAAATTTAAGTAAATATTTCATCTCTTCGAGTGGGGATCGAACCTACAACCAGTCGGCTTTACAGTCACAACTTGTGCCCCTGCGCCACGACACACATCTCATTAAATGTCCAGTATTTCAAATCTTCTAAATAATATACTAAACTTAATATATAACCATTAAATCCCTGAAGTCCGAAATGTTTCCATGAGTATAATATGCTGAAATCTTGAAAATGCTTTGCTACACTACACACTAAACTACTTTCAATTCTATTTTTGTCACGTAAGTCCTTATGCAGTCGGACATAGCGAAGTCACGCAGGAGTTGAATGTATGTTACATACAATCTAGGTATATTAGTCATAGTCAAAAGTAAATCTGTTTTATAAAAGCAATGGGACTGTGAGTTAAGTTTGTTTTATTTTATAGAATGACTATTAGTATATTTTGATCTTGTTTAAATGAAAAAAAAAAAATCAAATGAGTGCGAGTCGGAATCGCCCACCGAGGGTTCCGTACAAAAATTCGAGGTTTCGAGCTGTTTCGGAAATTCAAGCTTAGGTTAGCCAGAGCCCTTTCATCTGTTACCTCACTAACGGCTTTTAGTGGCAAAACACTCTGTGTTTCCCCTTTTTTTCATATAATTTGTTGAAAACATGTTGAGTAGCCAGACTGAATGCTGCGCTTTGTCTTGTTACTAAAGCGAGAGTGTGAAAATTATTATTTCTACCAAGTGGAAATTGAACCCACAACCGTCGCGATTATAGTTAACCGTAGATTGAAAAAATATTACATTAATAGCATATTCAATGTGATCTCCATTTTATTTTCTGAACATATTGTTTATTCAAGAAAGTTCAAGACGCTAATATTTTTGACGGATGAAAATGGGTCTTAACGTGTTTAAATATTTATTCAGAATTCTTTTTAATGGTTCCCCTGTGATTTACAAAATAAAAATGTACATTCCTGGAGGACTCGAAGGTTTTGACAATTATCTTGAATTGAAGAAATATATTTTTTAAAAATACAATCCTTAAATTATATATTGTCCATCGAAGCTGTTGCGAGACATTAGAGCATCGTATATATTCGTCAGTTACAGGTTTGATTTTCTCCCGGAAGAACGAACGAACGAACGAACGAATTGTCTTGATACTTTGCAATATTTGCAGGCAAGCAATAAAAATAATATTACAAATTTGAGAGATATATTATATTATTACTATATATGTATATTGTATATGTAATAAAGTTTACATAAGTAAATTAGTTATAAAATAGTATCATTTGGCTTCACATAGCAGGCTAGGCAGTGATAACCCAGGATACACTAGGTAGTGTTAAGACACTCTTTTCTCATTTAGGCACTCTACACCTCGTTACCAGAGCGTTTAAAAAAAATATTAAATATTTAATTTCTTCGTAGTAATCAAACTTACAACCGTCGCACGCCTGTGCCCCCGTGCCACGACGATCTTAACAAAACCCAAACTGTATATATATTCTTATGTTAAATATCTAAATCATATCAAAATCACTGCTTAAGCATTCTTCATAGCCACATCACACGATTAAAATTTCAAACAGTAAACTAATTCAAAGAGAATAGCTGCTGTGGGAAAGAGAAATTTTATCAAATGTATTCGACGGGGGAAGGTCAACTTTCAGGCTAATGGTTTTAATAAAAACTTACAAAAAACGTTAATTCCTCTCTAGAGTGCAGTCGAGTGAAATAAATTTATGAAGGAATATCTCAAATGTTCCGTTAGAAGACTACTTTCGAATTTTCTTATATTAAATATATTTAATTTTTCTTACAGTTCTCTTGACTTCCGCTGTATTATTTATTTAAAAAAGGTTTTTCAATGAAATTACTACTTTTTTGAGTTGGAATTGTTTTCTTATAAAAGGTACTAGGAATATACCGGAAATAAATACAATTACATTAAGAATTAATAGAGATTTTTTTTATTTCTTTATAGAATTTAATTTTATTTCATTCGAGTTTTTGCCAAAAAAAATGTGTATATTACCTATTTTATAATTATATTTTGTTAAGCAGAAGAAACATTTTTTTTTAATCTTCACGTATCTTCGATTTCCTGATCGGCAGAATTAACAATAATAATCTTTTTGTTCTGATAACAAGACAAAACGCGCGTACAAATTACATGGCAAGAAGGTAATAGTCAAGTGCGACATCGATCTATAATAATAGAGGGAGAGCCAAAAGCATCTAGACATTCTGATCTAGAACAGACATTATGCTATAAAACCTGAAAGTGCTTATGTGCACATATCATCTAACACCACCACCAGTAAGTATTATCAGGGAATCTGAAATTAGGTTGTTGGTTACTTCGGCAGTTATTAGGTAAATAAAGTTCGTTAAATTATATAATTTAAAAAATCAGCTTCACGCTGTACCCACACAACAGGGAATAGTCAGAGGGAACCTAGTGTTAAGACACACAATTCCCCACTTTCTCGGCATTACCTGATGCGAAACGCAGTGGCATAAAGCCACTACTTCACGCCGGTCTTAAATGCCGGGGGTGTTAATGATCCGGTCGAGTCTGCCCATGCGTGTTGCCATTGCTGGCGACGTGACTTTACCACACGTACTTTAGTCGCCTCTTACGACAACACCAGTACCAGGATGATCCTATTCTAGGCCGGGATCACACGGCACCAGACTTTGCCTCGACACCAGAGCGAAGAAAGGAAAATATAAATGTAAGTAAATATTTTGTCTCCTGTGTGTGAGTGTGGATCGAACTCACAACCAGTCGATTTTACAGTCATTTTCTTGGGAATAATATTAAAAATGACGCTATACTTTACTTAATAGTAAATATGTTTTTAACTCCTTGCCTAAATCTTAATAAGCTATTTGCTCCTACGGTCATATTAGATCAGAATCCAGTTGTGACCCAGGGACAGAAGCGTGCGACAGGAACTACAATAGATTACCACTCGAGAAAAAGAAATATTTTTTATTTCCTCCCTCTATTAACTAGGCAAAAGCGCGGTGTTATAATCCGCCATAAAATTCAAATTCACTGATTGTGAATTTGAATTCTATGGTGATTGGGATTCCGTACCTTTTAAAGAAAAAAGGAATCCTTATAAGGTCACTTTGTTGTCCAACCGTTTGGCTGTCAAGAGCCTTTATCTTAGGCTTGGTGATATCGATTTAAAAATGTAACCTTATACCCAAATCTATGAAAGTTAAAAAAAAAGATATGGTCATTTTTATAAAAAAAGCGTTAGACAGTATAAAGGGAATCCAAATTAATAGGGTACTTTCGGTTGACCTAAAATAATGAAATTTGGCAGCTAGCATATACAGGTAGTACTGGTTTAGGAAAAATCTGAAAACTATACATTTGTGGTAAATCCTAAAAAAATATAGCCTTAAAATTTGGTATTTGGTTTTGTCACTGAGTTCCCTCTACCTACCCTGCGATATTCGGCGTAAAGCTAAAAAATATGAAAGAACACAAAGAAAATACTATAATAAAATGAAATATATAATTCTATTTCTAACTTCAATCGTTCATATTTTTCTTTAATTCAGTTGAAACTCAATCGTTCAAACACTGGTATGGTAAAATGGAAAAAAAATCGCTAGACCTAGTTCGTGACGGGCCAGTACATTGTGCGGTGAAACGTAAGGGAGAGATTGTGTGTGCTATACAAACAATACGTACCTATCGCTTTGTTTTATGAAAATGTCGTTTGTTAAATTAAATACAACTTTAGTTTTTTTTTAATATTTTTAACCTGGTCGGTTTCCAGGAGGCGCGGGTTCGAGTCCCGCTACGTCCAAAAAGATATGGTCATTTTTATAAAAAAAGCGTTAGACAGTATAAAGGGAATCCAAATTAATAGGGTACTTTCGGTTGACCTAAAATAATGAAATTTGGCAGCTAGCATATACAGGTAGTACTGGTTTAGGAAAAATCTGAAAACTATACATTTGTGGTAAATCCTAAAAAAATATAGCCTTAAAATTTGGTATTTGGTTTTGTCACTGAGTTCCCTCTACCTACCCTGCGATATTCGGCGTAAAGCTAAAAAATATGAAAGAACACAAAGAAAATACTATAATAAAATGAAATATATAATTCTATTTCTAACTTCAATCGTTCATATTTTTCTTTAATTCAGTTGAAACTCAATCGTTCAAACACTGGTATGGTAAAATGGAAAAAAAATCGCTAGACCTAGTTCGTGACGGGCCAGTACATTGTGCGGTGAAACGTAAGGGAGAGATTGTGTGTGCTATACAAACAATACGTACCTATCGCTTTGTTTTATGAAAATGTCGTTTGTTAAATTAAATACAACTTTAGTTTTTTTTTAATATTTTTAACCTGGTCGGTTTCCAGGAGGCGCGGGTTCGAGTCCCGCTACGTCCAAAAAAATTTTATACGTTTTCTAAATAAGTATTTTTCTTTACACCTTTAGTTCTTAGTATTTCTGTATGCAAACGGTTGTATTAAAAGTTTTCAATTTGCTTTCAGTCGAGATCGAACCCACAACCACCAATGTTTGTAGTTAGATACTATATCACTGTGCCACGATGGTTCTTATACTATGGAAATTAGGCTTATAAATTAACATGTACAATATATATATAAGAGGTATTTTGCTAACTACCCGCACATAGCAGAGTAGGCAAAGGGAATCTGGGAACCTAGTGTTAAAACACTCCGTTCCTATTAAGACACCTCCATTTGCCGCTTCCCGCCGAATTCTGAAATTGCGTATTGAGTGGCGGAATTTAACGCCACGCTGTGTCCTATTACCAGAGCGAGCGAGTGAGAATCGAACCCATAAAGGTTTACAGGTCGCGTTTACAGTCAAACGCTTTTGCCCCTGCGCCACGACTGGCGCCAAAGAATTGTTTTTAACTTTTAATACATAACTTTCCTTTAAAGTATACTATAGCGAAGCCATAGGTCTTAGCTCTGGGAAAAAGGCAAAATGCAGCGTTGAGATCCGCCACTCAATAACACATTGCGTTCAGAATTCGGCGCAAAGTAAAAAACGCAAGTGTCTTAATGGAAACGAAATGTGGTAAAATCGAAAAAAGACTTAAAAATTTAAACAACAAAAGGAATTTCTTTTTTAATATCATTTCAAAGTATAAATACATCCATTCTTTACACATAATGCAAAATATATCATCTCAATTTCAACAACAAAATAGAAAATTGTTAGAACTTCTGCTATGAATAATTTAATGGCGATGTTCCTAGAAGCTGAGTAAGTGCAGAGGAATATCAAAATAACAAAAACTAAAGCTAATTTTTTGTACTTTATTATTTCATATCTCGTAGTTTTCTTTATATATATCTTATTATGGCGGAAAATGGGTAACGGTACTACCGTTACCCATTTTCATTTTTATATATTCATTTTTAATAGGAACGGAGTGCTTTAACACTGGGTTGCCTCTGACAACCCTGCTATGTGGGTGACACAGCGTGAAGCTAAACAAAAATATTTAGTTTAGGCCTGGCGTGTGACTGTGGCCGTAACGACGATGGAATTCAATTCTCACTAGAAATTAATTAGTTTTATTTTTTCACTCTGGTAACAAGGCAAAGCCCGGGGGTTTGTTCCGCTACTCAACACGCGATATTTTTAAAATTGGGCAGTAAGTGAGAAGATGAGCTTTTTAACACTCGGGTTCCTTCAGCTAGGCACCTTGTTTCATGCGGGATATAACTTAAGGGATATAACTTTTAAGTTAAAAAAAGCTTCAATTTACGATGAATTAATTCATTTGAATCCTCTAATGTTATCTAAAAGCTAAGTTTTCTTAAAGAATTAAGTATTTTTTAAATTGTTTAAAATCAACTTGTTAAAACTGATTAGCAAGTGTTGCAATCAATTACCCTAATATTTTTCAAAGTGTTATTGATTTCCAAAATGAAATATTGCATATACATACATACATATTATAACAAAATAATTTCATTAATTCGTTTTATTTTTCATTAGAAAAAGGGCTAGGAAAAATACTAAAACACCATAATTTGTAAACATTTTATTAAAAAACATTCTTATCACAATATTACTATTAACATTATTATAACCGACGTACAGTCAACAAAAGCACCGATATGTAATTATTTTTTTTATTTTACAAATTAATAAATAATTACATGTGTGTATATAACATTTCTACATATAAAATCAAGGCACGTAAAGTAAATAAAAAATTAAGTTTCAAATATTTCTAGTATGACTATCAATAATTTTATAACACTAGCTTTTGTCTGTAGCTTTTCTCGAGTAGTTGCTAACATTTTTTTTTATTTGTAAAAGTAAACTGAATAGCTAATATACCTAGGCAATCCTAGACAAAATTTCAGATGATATAATTTTAAGTATAATTGATAAGTATAATTTTTGGAAGCGTATATCTAAATATAGTACATGTATATGTAGGTTTTTTAAATCATCATACAAACATGGCTTTACTATAATTTATTACATATTATATTTATATAAAGATAATATTTACTCATACAATTTTTTTACACGAATACTTACGACACATAATAGTGCAAATTTACAATATTTTACAATGATATGACAGTGCTTAAACAAGATATATAATACAAAGAATATTTTATAATATTAACAATAGTATATTATGATTTTTATCCTAGAAGTATAATAATTCTTATATTTTTATACCCATAAAGCTAGACTATTACATAAAACACGACGGCTGTTTTGATTAATTAGTTTCTAAAAAATAGGTTTTAACTTTAATTTATTTCACTTATATTATAATTTACAACTTTTAACCGATTTAAAAAAAACGATAATGTCCTGTGTTCGTCGCCTATATTTTTATTTCAATTATTTATTTATTTTTTGAATTTGAGTAAAGCTTGAAAAAAATATTCAAAATATGTTCTAAGTTATACATTTGCTTATTCTCCTTTAAACGTTAACGAAGTTTGGTAAACATTCATACTTAAAACAAAACACCTGGTAAAGCGAAGTAAGTTAATGTATTCATGGCAGAAGTAAGTATAGTTGAAAAAAAAAATATTTCTTTTTCATTTTACTTTTAAAAGTACGGAAATATTCCAAATACATTCGTTACTAATTTAATGATGTATGCTAAAGTTAATAATTCCAACTGATAATTAATAATTTAAGTTGATAAATATAAATCTAATGATGTAATGATCTTATCTGAGTTTTTATATATTTTTTCTAATAATTGCTTATGTAAATTAATATTACCATTTATATTATTATTATTATTATTTTGCTAGCGGTACCAGCTGTATCCTGTCATGTGAAACTTCATTTTGACGAAGTTTTGATATAAACATAGGTGATAAGTTGCTTTAAATATTTTATATACTTTAGTAGCATGAATATATTTTTGTACCAAATTTATTTTTGGCTTATTTTGTACAAACAAAGAATAACTGAAAAAGAACTGCGGTGGAAATAAAGATAATAAAAATACAATATTCGTTTTCTGACCTATTAGTTTTATTTTTATTGTGTTCATTCATGTTGCTAGTTGCTACGTTATATTAAATGGTTTCCATCATATGAATTAAGACAAAAACATAAATTTATTTTATTTAACAAATTTATATCTTAAGATCTCAAACAATCACTTAATGTTAAATAAACATACACGTTTTATGTATGTACATAACTTACTTCCTTATGAATATTTTACATAATATTATGAAAATCTTGTCAACGATCAAAGTAATCGTGAATCTTCAATGAACTCAATCATTCGAGTATGAAATAAATCAATTTCCCTCACATACGCCAATCATAAGCTTTAAGCTTAACAAAATGAGGTCAATGGCCTCTATGAAGCACTTCACATAATTTTGTCCTTGTTCTTATTGATATATTAAAGTCGGCTTAATAAATGTTCTATTTATTAGGCACGGTTAATTAAATTATATGCTTGGATGATGTCCAAATATATATATATATATATATATATATATATATATATATATATATATATATATATATATATATATATATTATATAATGTTATTGACGAGAATGTCATTATAGCGTAAGTATCTGGCGATGGTTGTAGGTTCGATCTCAATGGATGTATTTTTTATAACAGGTAATAAAGTAAAGTATTTTTTTTATATATAGCCGTAGCCTCTTAATTGTTTTTGAAATTAGATCGAGTCTTTCATAATGTCATTGATAATTTTGTAATGATATAACATTATATTTTAGATGAGATTCCAGAAAAGTGAAGTTTACAAATTATATTGAGTTTCTTGATATGTAGGATTTTCTTGTATATAAAATATTACTACTAAAATATTACTGATTTTCAAATGGTCAAATAATTTTATCATCCACGATATGTGTCACAATATGTGCATCAGATATTGATAAATTTACTACAGATTGTCTAAGATAATTTATGTATATTATAAACATTAGCATATCTAGAGATATTTCTTATCTGGGGGAGCGGCCTGGGTTTTAGCTTTGAACATATATGTTCGTGTTTGTTTAAATGTTGTTTTTTTTTTATTTTACGACTCAATTTTTTATTTTCAGTAAAATTTCTGGGGTAGGCACCAGACTATTCTGAGATGATCACGGCCCTCCCGGCTCCTCTACGCCCGGGATTATAAAATATTTTAGAAAACGTATAACAATTTTACCGTAGCGGCACTCGAACATGCGCCTCTTGGAAACGGTTCAAATGTTTTCCAAGAGGCGCGGATTCAAGTCCACGTACGCGCGTACACGCGTATGATATGACTCTGAGTAATTCTAATGGTGTTCATATTGAGTCCATTTTTTACAAATCCCATGTTAAAAATAATATAAGAGTATGAATTAATTTTAAGATCAATGCATTTTGTTTTAATTAGTTTATGAAGATATTAAAGAAAAAAAGAAAAAGAAAAAATATACCTCCAATGGAACAAATGATAGACATACAACTGTTATGTGACTCCTGTTAACATAGAGTTTAAAAGATACTGTTTCTTGCAGACTCAGCAGAACGGCCTTCCTAGTACGCGGACTGACGCTACTGACACATTTATATAATTTGACGATTCAAAAATATTTATAATGGCCTAGTTAAATAAGGAATATTTTAAATTTGATTTGATATTACCTTACTATCTGTATAGTGTTATTTTAATAAAAAAATGTTATTATATTTTCCTTATATGTCTATAATATGTACATATAATACTATATACATTTCATACAAAGACCCTAGGACGGTACCTGATACTGTGGATCTTTCACTGGATAAGCAAGATTTCTATTAAAATGTTAAAATAGATTTTTTTGATTAATACTTACCTGAACGTTTAAAAGGAAAATACATATTATGGACATTTCTACTATGTCCAAATTTGATTAAACATATCTGTGAAAATATTTACTCACTCTTCACATAAAAATTGAAAAAGCTGATTCTTTACTCATTACTTTTCCCAATTCTTTTTTTTCTATTTCCTTAACAAATCGCGTGTTATAATTTAATAAAAACTTTTGTTCAATTTCGAACAGCTGTATAACAAATATATTTTTTCAGTGCATGCATTAAAAGTCAAAATTTGCATATCTAATTAACGTTTCACATTATACAGGCAGTTTGGTTACAACTAACAATTTCGTCAAAGTAAACATTTACGCGGGTCGTTGGAAGTTCACGGCACTAAAGTTCTAAGTGTTTACACTACACCCACTAACCTAATTAACTGTTGCGTTTTAATTACATATATAGATCCTGATCTGGGAAATTGGATTTTGAGCATTTTCATATTATGTACATATATGTTAGTTAATTAACTAACCTAGATATGATAGTTACAGGTTCGATATTCAACATATTATATTTTTAATTGTTTACTTTTTACTTTATACTGTATCTCTTATGAAGCAGCGTAGACAGAGGAAACCTGAGATCCTACTATTAAGATATCCATCAACACTCTTCTGCCGAATTATCGAGGCATTGTATGTTGAGTGGCCGAACTCAACGCTGCACATTGTCTCGTTACTAGAGCAAGGAAATCAAAATATTAAATATTTCATTATTGATTTATTTATTTATTTCATTATAGGTCGAGATCCCATTGCTTAAATCTGTAGGGATCAGTAATTCTAACGAAACTTATATTTACACTAGGGTAGCCTAGAAGAATACCGCCGCAATCACCTTTAGTTAATGTTTTTCGTAACTCGTTTTTGGAGAAATTGCACTCATGTGTTTTTTATGTGAATCGCACATCATTTGAAAGAAAATCGCATAAGGAATTAAAAAAATATGGTTGCCAGCTCTCTGTCTGCCGAAAGCCGAGGGTTGCCTGGTTTAAAGAGGTCACTTAATGTTAATATTTGCACTCATGTGTTTTTTTTAATGAATTGATATATAATCAAATTAAAGCTTATTTTATTCTCAGTAGAATTACTATCATGTATCATTCTTAAATAAAAGTTTAATTAGATTAACTCATCCCTACAGATTTAAGCAATGGGATCTTAGGCCATTATCTCGAATGGGAATAGACCCCATAACCTGCCGCGTTTAAATTCGCACACTTGTGCCTCAGCGTCACGACTGGCCTCCGTGTTGCTATTTATTATTATATTACGTTTTTCTTATTACAGAGATTAATGTCTGTAATACTTTAAACGTCCCGTCCTCAATGTTTAATTGTTCGTAAATATGATAAGCTTATTAGGAAATTCGAGAAAAAAAAACAAAGCAGTTTTATAAATTTATTTTGAGATTTAACAATTTCATGAGGATCCCCATTCGTGAGAATGATTATACTTTCATTTTCGCGCCCTATTAAGACAGAGCACGGCGTTGAGATCTGACACTCATCATGCATTGCCCCGTATCTTGCATGTAGTAAGGTAGGCAGAGGAAAAAAATTGGTTCCCTCTGCCCACCTTGATACAGCGTGAGCTAATTCCCGGGAATTGAGAGATATGTGTCTGGACACAAGGTTCCCTCTGTTTATCCTGTTGTGCGGGAAAAAGCGTGAAGGTAAAATTAAAATCTCTGAATTAAAATGATATTAATTTTGAGCTTCGTTCAATATGTTTTAATATAAATGCTCATGTTCACGTTTTACTTGTGGTCTGTATAAATTTCCTGTGAAATTATTTAATATACAGTTTCCATATTTGTATTAAAATTTTGGCTCAAACGTAAAATTCAATAGATTTTCAAGAATAAACATTTGCTGAATGTTATGCTGAATTTAATGATGTACCTATAGGTATGTGTGTATGAATATATATATATATTATAATAAATTATCTTTTATACCTTTTTCGGTCCCTCGTGGCGTTGTCGATAGCTTCTGATTGTTAACTCTTTTGATTTGAACTCGAGAAATCGATTAAATGTAAATAAAATAAATAAATCAGCTTCACGCTATATCCCGCACACAGCAGGGTAGGCAGAGGGAACCTAGTGTTAAGACACTTCATTCCCCACTTTCTGCCGAATTCTGGAGGCATTGCGTTTTGAGTGGCAGAACTCAAAGCCACACTTGCTTAGCCTCGACACCAGAGCGAAGACACGGAAATATAAATTATATATTATATGTAAAGTAAATATTTCATCTCCTCGAGTGGGGATCGAACCCACAACCAGTCGGTTTTACAGTCACACTTCGTGCCGCTGCGCCACGACTGGCCTTGATTAAATATATTTTAACCATTATCCCGCTATAGTAGGGAGAACGCGAGTGAGCTTGAGTGCTTAACAAGTTAAGTATCGGAAGTTTGACAGTAAGTGAGGAACGGAGTGTTTTTCCTCTGTAAGCGGAAAAAAGCATGCCATCTGTTCATGTATGTCGGAAATGAAGTACGAAGGAATATGAATCTTTCTATATTTTTTTTTATGTATAAGTTTTTTTATGTTAAAATATTGGTAAGTATTTTTAAAAATATTAACTATTAACAGTAGGCTATTACGTATAAGGAGGCGTCGTAGTTGCAATAAATTTTAACATGTTAAAATATATAGGTACTCTAGAATATATTTATAAATAAAGTAATTTTGTTCAAGCATTCAAATAATTCAACATTATACTTATAAGTACGCAAATTTTGACTTTTCATTTTGTTAATTTTCATACAAAATAAATATTTTTTTAATAATAATATATATAAATATTTAATTATATGCGATATGTCACAAACTTTATTTTCCATATTATAATAAATCCCATATTAAGCAAAATAGAAGGCGTTGTGGCGCAAGGGCACAAGAGTGTGTCTATAACTCGGTTGTGGGATCGATTACCACTCAGGGAAATGAATTATTTTTTATCAATATTTTTATTTCTTGACTCTGGCACCAAGGCAAAAGCTCGGCGTTCAGTTCCGCCACTCAACAGGCAATGGCCCGTATCTTGTATGTAGCAAGATAGGCAAAGGGACCACTTGGGTTCCCTCTGCCTACCTTGAGCAGTGTGAGCTTAAAAAAATAAGTTTAAAACGACCCGTTCGGTAAATTTAACACCATACAAGCTTTGTTAGTCTAAAATTCTCGTCGAGAAGGTGAAATACAATCGCTTAGTATTGCGACAGCGATTTATTAATATTAATTTGTTCCCAGAGAAATTCCTGCGTTACCCAGCCTTCCTTTTTTTTTTATTCTAAATAGGTCATCTTATATCGTTGCAAGTACTGAAAATGAATAGAAGTGACGTGAACAGCAAGCTCATGTAGCTAGTCGTGGTCTTAACTCCGCTCTGTAACTCCGCGAGACTTGAACCTGTGAACAAAACTGTATTTTAATACTTAATATTACTTATTTAGAAAACGTTTCGAGGAGGCGCGGGTTCGAGTCCCGCTGCGTTCAAATTTTTATACGTTTTCTAAATAAGTATTTTTCTTTCCTAAGTGTGGAATAATACATTAAAAATGTTTAAAAATACTTAATATTATTATCTATATCTATCTATCTATATATATATTGAGGCGCAACATTGTGACTGTAAACGTGACGGTTTTAGGTTCTTTTCCAACACGGGAGCACAAAATACTTAAAATTTTCGTTTCCTCGCTCTGGGAACGAGGCATACCGCGGCGTTGAATTTCGCCACTCAATATAAAGTGCCTCTAGAATTCGATGAAAAGTGGAAAACCAAAAAATACAAAAATCAAGAAAGAAATACCTACATTCAGCCGTTTCAATAAATATTTTGATATTTACTGAATCTCGTAAGTTCTCGTATATTATTGTAATAACATGTTTATATTTACTATCGCTAAGTCCCTCAGGGTATCAAATATACATAGCACAGTACATGATATCCATATCGATTTTGGGAAGGAAAATATATTATATATAGATATTTGTATTTCATGAATAATGATCATATATTATATATTGATAAGGGATATATTATATATCTTTTTAGTTTCACGCTGTATCCCGCACATATCAAATTAAGCAGAGGGTATCTGTGAACTTTATTTTGGTATACTCCGTTACCAACAACCTCCGAGTTCTTGAGACATTGAGTGTTGAATGGCGGAACTCAAGGCCGCGCTTTGTCTCGTAATCAGAAAGAGGAAATAAAAATATAAATTATTTATATTAAACATTTACAGTAGGAATCGAACTCACAACTATCACGTTCACTTTATATTAAAAATACATTCCCAGTGGCCCATTATCAAGGTAGGTAGAGAGAGCCTACCGTCAACAGACGGTCCGTTCTCCGTTTTCTGCTAATTCGAGCGATCATGAGCCCGCGATTGGTCCAGAGCAGGAAAGTATAAATAATAAATTCTCCCAAATAAGAATCGAGTTCACAACCATTGCGTTAACAGTCATACATTAGACCACAACAGCTACAAAAAATCCTATACGTAAATCCGAATTCAGACTAAATCTTTAATACTAAAATCTTCATTTAGCTCTATCTGTTCCAGCTTTCTAATCGGCACACACTATACATCCGGTCAGCACTGTACTATCATCCGGTCTCTTGTGAATGAGAATGCGAAGGCTAATTAGCATTGTTTGCTTGCTCTTAATGACTTTTAGTCTTTCATTAGGTATTTTCAGTTATTTGCTATGTGTGATGGACTTTAGTTTCTTAATTGCGTTTGTATATATAGGTAGGTATATACGAGGTGGTGCAGAGGATGTGAGGGTATACAAGTACGATGATTATGGGTTCAAGCCCGTTGGGCGTCAGCGTCTGACTGTAGGCAGTCGGTGAGTTCGTTCCTATTTTTTTTTATCAGCTCCACGCTGTATCCCGCACACAGCAGGGTAGGCAGAGGGAACCTAGTGTAAGGACACTTCATTCCCCACTTTCTGCCGAATTCTGGAGGCATTGCGTGTTAAATGGCAGAACTCAACGCCGCGCTTTACCTCGACACCAGAGCGAAGAAATGGAAATATAAATTTTAGTAAATATTTCATCTCCTCCAATGGGGCTTGAACCCACAATCAGTCGGTTTTACAGTCACACTTTGTGCCGTTGCGCCAAGACTGGCCTCTTCCTCGTTCCTATTTATGTGTTATTTCCCCGCTCCGGTGACAAGATAAAGCGCGGCAATGAGTTTTGCCGACTTAAGATAGAGTATTTCGAAAATTGTGTTTAATGTGGGGAAAGAAGTGTTTAACTTCAGGTTCCCATGTTCCCTCTGCCTACCTTGCTATGTGCGGGATACAGCGTGATGCTAAACAAAAAAGTTTTATATTTTTTTTAAATTTCTTCGCTCGTGTACAAGATAAAGTGGTGTTACAGCACTCAACACTCTATGTGGATAAGGGTGTATTTCATTACTTACCATCCTAAATTATTTGTCATCCTAACGACATTGTGAGTGTCTTAACACTATTTATGCTATTTTACGGGATACAGTGGAGCTAAATTAATGTTCCTTAACACAAACGTTGTATCGGAAGTTATATATATATATCTCATCTTCCGCTCTAAGAAGTCTTGTATTCACTAAGTGCTGTTACAGCTGTTTAAGATTTAATTGCTGTTTAGATGAGCTCGTTCTCGTTTCAGTATATTAATACTGCAAGATTCATATAAAGTATGTTATAAATTTTTAGTTTCAATTTTTTTTATTGAAATTGTATGTAAAATTAAACTGATTTTACTCATATAGATAAGGCACGGCGTTGAGTTTTGCCAAAGTTGAATGGTGTGTAGGGATCGGTGTTTCTTAGAACTAAGTCCCTAAGTCCCCTCTGTCTACACAGTAAAATAATATATACTTTTGTGGATTCGATTCCCACTCGAAGAAATGAAATAATTTAATAGAATTCAGGGGAAAGTGGGGACCGAAAGTGTCTTAAAGAGTAACGGAGTGTCCTAACATTAGGGTTCTAGGTTCCTCCTGCTCACCAAGGATGAAAATCTTAATAAAATACTTCAACACATAAAATTAAACAAATGATGTCACACTTTCTCTATATATTACGAAAAGTATCAAAAATATTTCGCCATATTTTTAATGATCTGAATACGGGCTTTAAAAAGCCCTATATAAAGATAAATTCATTTTACCATTACAGAGGTCGAAAATTAATGCTCCGTGTCCTCAGATTTTATGAGTCTATATAAGTAAATTTAAATTCAGTAACGAAAAAATCGGTTATAAGCCTGTTTTTTTTTTTTTTACTTTTTAAATTTGATTTGACGTGTTAGTATATGTGTTAGTTTATGTGGAATCTTGCACGCTCAATTGGACCCATTTTGCAATGTCCGATTAAAGTGAAATTTGGATTACGATTTCAGTTCTGATAGCAATGAAATTACATTTAATCAATATTGTTGTTAAATCAGCTTCACGCTGTATCCCACACACAGCAGGGTAGGCAAAGGGAATCTAGTGTTAAGACACTTCGTTTCCCACTTTCTGTCGATTTCTGGAGGCATTGCGTGTTGAGTGGCAGAACTACAACGCTACGCTTAGCCTCGACACCAGAGCGAAATGGAAATATAAATTAAAGTAAATATTTCATCTCCTTGAGAGCCGACTGGTTGTGGATTTGAACCAACTAGTCGGTTATACAGTCACACTTCGTGTCGCTCGTCCATTTATTTAATTTTTAATTTATTCAATATTGTTGTTAATTCAAAATGGCCGCTGCAACAAAATGGCGGATTACAAAGTTTTGCGCAGCTTACTACGACAATATGGTTATCAAATGAAAATGCGATTTGTAAAATACAATACAACAAAAAAAAATTAGAAATATTGTTTATAAAATAGTTATTTTTATTTAGGTATATATTTTCATTTTTAGAACTGATATGTTTTTAATTGTAAATTATGAGATAAAATCAATCTTTATATTTATTCAATATAATGAATTTTCCAATCAGGGAAAACGAGACCAAGAAATTGAAAATAACTCTAGTTCCAAGACCAAACACGGAGTTAAGTTTTGCTACTCAACACACAATGTTTCAAAAATTAAGCGGTAAACGGGAAAGAAAATATCTTAATACTAAGTCCCCTATGTCTATCGTGGTGGTAGTATAGATTATAAAATATCTATACTAATATTATAAAGCTAAATAGCTTGTATAGTTAAGCGATTATTCTGGTGTTCCCGACAGGTTGTGGGTTCGATTCTCACTTGAGGACATTTCCTCGAGTAGAATATTTAATATTTTCATTTCCTAATAACTTTGGTATTCTTCACTCAACGCACAATGCACAAAATTCGCCAGAAAGTTGGGAACAGAATTATCTTAATTGGAATTGTAGACAATTCTGTTCCCTACTTTGAAAATTCAAATGCTGTTAACGTAAATTGTTTTTGTTGTCGCCAGGGTCTGCCTTCTTACTCAACCTACTCCACTTCGCCCTTTAACATTATCCTGTATCTAATTAATTAGATTAATTAAGCTTTTAATGATATACTTAATAGGTATTATACAGTTAGTTATATTAACTATCAAACCGTAGGATATTAGTAAAGACATAAATTAATTATTGATGCAAATTATTTTAATTACTTACTGTCTATAGTAACTAATATAGTTAGTACGCACTAACTAGCGATACGCATATATATGACTGTATTTATCGTCTTCACATATCTATATCTATACTCTATACTATTATATAGAGAGGAAGGATTTGTATATGTGTATGCCTGTAGGCGATAAACATAAAAACTACTGAACCGATTTTAAAAAATCTTTCAGCTTCAGAATGCTACATTATCACTTATTAACATCATCATTTATTTCTATAAAAAATTAGCAATTCCTACTAAAGTTTTAATAATGTAACCCAAGGGGTAATGAAAGTCTTTCATTGCATGCGCTGCAAAAACTATTGAAGATAGACCAAAGAAATGTTTAACAAAATAAGAGAACATATCCATTTCTAAAAAAAATCGCGATACCATATGTCCCACTACTGTATTTTTTACAATACAACTTCTTTTTTACAGTATAATATTAGACAGAAATGCAGACCATAATCAGAGCATATTATCCTTATCTTTATGTTAATCCTTATCCAAATAAATAATAAATCCAAAAATATAATTTGATATTCGAGACTTTACTCTTCGAATTATTAAAATCGGAGTTTTTATTGAAAATATTTTAACCCCTTAAAAAAAAATCTACGATGGGCTTGCCACCACTGACCCCTTTCAGTCTTTTTGAGGGCGGAACGTTTCATCTGCCAGCCAGATTAAGTTCAAGCTGAGGATAGCAAGAACGTCCTAAGATATTAGAGCAAGTGAATGAAGTGGTATTTCTGGGAATAAATTTAAAGGTGCTTTAGAGCTGCATTGATGAGAAGGCGAAATATCAGCACAAATGCGTTTAGTCGTACACAGTGCAGCGTTCCGACACTGTTATATTGCAGCAAAACGTGAGCGAAAACAGAAGAATAACGAAAGAAAGATTAATTCTGTGGACATGCGATCTCTCGAATGAGTGATGAAAGAATGGCAAAAAAAAATGAAGGAGTGGTAGCGTGTGGCGCTTTGTATTCTCTGGCTACCATGCTAGGGCGACAGCGTAAAGTATATATATATATATATATATATATATATATATATATATATATATATATATATATATATATATATATATATATATATATATATATATATATATATATATTATATATAATAGAGACAGGGCAAACGAGACGTACGCTCCACGGCAACCTCTTCCACGCTCAACGTGGACTTTTGCAATATCAGGGGTCTACATTCCAACCTAAATGCCGTCCACCACCATCTCGAGACGGCACGGCCGGCCTTGTTATTCCTGACGGAGACTCAAATAATTGCTTGACCGAGCGACACAGCCTATCTCCAATACCCCGGCTACAAAATAGAACATAACTTTATACCTCATGCCGGGGTCGCTGTGTTCGTAAGGGAGGACCTAAATTTCCGTCGTCTTTCCGATTTTGAAGGTCTGGACCTGTCTACCATCTGGCTCCGTGTTGACTTGGACGATCGTGCCCGAGTCTACACATGCATTTACAGGTCCCACAGTGGTAATGCAGAAACGGATCGGCTCATGGTGCACATTCAATCGGCTATCGACGATATACTCTCACAGATCCCCTCCGCTGAGGTCGTGATACTTGGCGATTTTAATGCGCACAATGCCAGTTGGCTTGGATCACGCACCACCGACCACGTGGGGAGGGCTGCATTTGACCTTGCTATGGCAAATGGATTGTCCCAATTGGTTGAGTCGCCAACGCGACTCCCGGACGTGGACAACCACAATGCCTCTTTATTGGACCTTCTGCTGACTTCACATCCGGAACAGTACCAGGTTGTCGTCGATGCCCCTTTGGGGTCCTCTGATCACTGCTTGGTACGGAGTGTCGTGCCCATTAAGCGCGGCAGCTGCAGATCACCCGCAACTCGTCGCGGCACTACAAGCCAGCACATTGGGATGGGATGCGTACATTTTACTCATCTTATCCCTGGGGGCCGGTTTGCTTCTCTTCTGATGATCCTAGTACCTGTGCCGCTACTGTTGGCGACGTGGTTCTACAGGGCATGGAACTTTATATTCCTAGCACTGTAGTGCCAACCGGTGGCAAGTCACACCCTTGGTTTGCTGCCTCTAGCAAACGCGAGGCATATCAAATCTGGGCTAAGGCACTGGTTACTAAGGATCCGGAGGTGAAAACCTCAAAAAGAAAGTATAACCAAGCCTCTAGGTTCTTTAAGCGGCAAATTGCCAGAGCAAGGTCCGAGCATATCGCCAAAATTGGCGAGAAGCTTGAAACCCCCGGAACTTGAACCCGTCCGGAACTCATCAGTTCTGGGCGCTCTGAAAGGCGGCACTTGGCAACTTTAGCCAGCCTCTTTGGACATCCACAAGTCGAGCGGGCCAGATGGCATCTCTCCCTTAGTGCTCCGTTCTTGTGCTCCTGAGCTGACACCGGTACTAACGCGTTTGTTTCGGCACTCCTACTCAGTCGGCGTAGTCCCAGATTCATGGAAGAGCGCTCTTATCCACCCGATCCTAAAGAAAGGCGATGGTTCCGATCCATCTAACTACAGGCCTATTGCTATCACCTCCCTGCTCTCAAAAGTCACGGAGAGCATTATCAATAGCCAGCTTTCGGTGTATCTAGAGGATAACCGATTGATTAATGACCGACAATATGGCTTCCGCCATGGTCGCTTAACCGGTGATCTTCTGGTTTACCATACCCATCGCTGGGCTGCGGCTATCGGCAGTTAGTTTGGACATGGCGAAGGCCTTTGATCGAGTGTGGCATGAGGCGCTCCTGGCTAAACTTCCATCCTATGGGCTTCCCGAAAATTTATGCAAGTGGATCGCCAGCTTTCTCACTGGGCGCAGCATCAAGGTCGTTATCGACGGTTTTTGCTCTGAACATATGCCCGTAAACGCTGGCGTTCCCCAAGGCTGCGTGCTGTCCCGGTGATAGCACGGTGGACGCTGTTTACTCCGGCCGAGCAAGTCTTTCTTGGGAAAACGCCGAACAGTGCCAACTAAACTTGTGTCTTCTGTTGAGGCATCCCTCGACAATGTCTCCTCATGGGGTGAAAGGAACCTAGTTCAGCTTAACTCCCTGAAGACACAAGTTTGCGCGTTAACCACAAAAAAAAATCCCATTTATCGTATCACCAGTCTTTCAGAACATTCCCCTTACAGCCGCGCCCAGTATCAGTATATTGGGCCTCAATGTTTCGAGTGACTGCCAGTATCGCGATCATTTGGAAAGCAAGGCCAAGTTGGCCTCGAAGAAACTGGAGGTCATCAACAGAGCGAGACGGTACTTCACTCCAAAACACCGTTTGGCCCTATATAGGGCCCAGGTTCGGCCTCATATGGAGTACTGTTCTCATCTCTGGGCTGGTGCACCCCAGTATCAGCTTGAACTATTTGATCGCATACAACGTAGAGCCATTCGAATCATTGGGGACCCAATAATCTGTGAAAGGCTTGATACTTTGGCTTTGCGTAGAGACGTCTCCTCGCTGTGCGTTCTCTATCGCATTTATCATGAGGAGTGTTCTGAAGAACTGTTTGAACTGTTACCTGCCGCCGAATTTTCTAACCGCACAGTACGCCATAAGCTGAAATATCATCCACATCACCTGGATACGTGGCAATCCACTACTGTGCGGTTTCGTAGGAACTTCCTTCCACGCACCACGGGACTGTGGAATAGCCTACCCGCGGCAGTGTTTCCAGGTCGATACGACATGGGTACCTTCAAAAAGCGCGTCTATCTCCACCTTAAAGGCCGGCAACGCACCTGTAGCTCCACTGGTGTTGCACGGGGCCGTGGGCGGCGGTAATCACTTACCATCAGGTGACCCGAACGCTCGTTTGCCTTGTCCTTTTCCACAAAAAAAAAATAAGAGTTACACGCGGTGTACGGCTTGCGGCTTGGTCACGGAATGACCGACAACAACGGGCTGCCTACTACGGATGTGTAAATTTTCATACATTTTTGATATATACTGATGCTTTAGAGGTTTTTTACTACTTTACTATTTTTTATTAATTTATGAGGCCAAACGTGGCGCAAAAGTACAAAATGTCATTGTAAGCGCGACTGGTTATGGGCTTGATTCCTCCATTCCTCCACTTATTTACTCGCTCTGGTAACAAGATACAATGCAGCGTTGAGAACCACCACTCAACACGCAATGCCTCCAGAATTCTACTCAATTCTTCTTGTCTTAAGTATAGTTAAATTAAATTATACTTCTTTATTTCTGAAACAATTCACTATACATTGCTTATAATAATATATTGCTTTTGAAATATCATAATACGAGGATTATTCAAGTTATATGGTGTAAAGTTATTTCAGTAATTTATTATGTGTTTATTATTGATTTGCTCAAGGTTTGGCCTGCTTGGACTACAGTAATACAATCTTGGTCCGTTTAGACTAGAGTATAATAAAGCCTCTTTTTGAATCATTCTATCTATTAGTGAAAACCACATTGAAATCGGTTGTGTAGTTTGAAAAAAATTAAGCGCACATTTGTGGGATTTTTTTTTTACGTTAAACGTTTTTTATACTTAATCTTAACTGTGACTTCGTCACATAAATAAAATAAATCAGCTTCACGCTGTATTCCGCACACAGCAGGGTAGGCAGAAGGAGGAAGGAGGCTAGTGTTAAGGCACTCCGTCCTCCACTTTCTGCCGAATTCTGGAGGCATAGCATGCTGAGAGGCGGAACTCAACGCCGCGCTTTGCCTCGACACCAGAGCGAAGAAGTGGAAATATAAACTTAAGTAAATATTTCATCTCCTCGAGTGGGGATCGAACCCACAACCAGTCGGTTTTACAGTTACACTTTGTGCCCCTGCGCCACGACTGGCCTCAACTGCATTGCAGATTGCAGATTGCATTATGAATAAGAAAAACAAAAGTTAATTAATTTTATTTTTAGTTTGACCTATCTTGACTTGATTGGTAATCAATAGATCAATAGATTTTTTGGTTCACGCTGTGTCCCACACAAAGCAGATTATGCATCAGGAACCTAGTGAAGTGAAGTGAAGTGAAGAAGTCATTATCAGATACCAGAACAAAGAAATTAAAATATTAAATAAAAACACTTCCTCGAGTGATGATCGAACCCACAACCAGTCGCATTTACAGTCCCACGCTTTTCCCCTACTCGACGTCTGGCCCCAATAGATCTAAGTACTAATTAAATGCCATCCAACGTTCAAAATATAAACAATAAGACGAACACTTACTTATAAACGTATGCAAGATATACCAGATAGTAACGAGCCTCATGAATTTCATATCGTACTCATTTAACTCGCAGATTTCTACAGTTTGCTATGTAATTGTTGATTCTTAGTATAGAAGCGATATAATTTATTCAGAAAGTGGGTAGATTGATAATATTGTGATGCCAGGAATTCATTTAACCTATATTTCAACCAAAATTATTAAATCAAAAAAAAAACGTACTTATTTAGAAAACGTATAAAAATTTTGAACGTAGCGGGACTCGAACCCGCGCCTCCTGGATATCGACCTGGTCGGTTTCCACGAGGTTTTAATAAGTATTTTTCTATTAATAACACTTTCTATCCCGCGCATAGAAGCGTAGACAGCAGGGAAGGCAATGGGAACCTGAGAACCTAGTGTCAAAACACTTTCGTTGTTTCATGTTGGGTAGCAATATTCAATGCAGCATTTTGCTTCATTACCTAAACGAAGAAATGAAAATATTAAATATTTCATTCCCCTGAATGGGAATCGAACCCACAACTAGCGCGTTTATAGTCGAATGCTTGTGCCCTTCCGCGACACTTGCCTCGACTACTAGTAAGTATAGTATATCATACCTTGTAGTACATGGACTCTAGCCACAGATTTCATAGAAATTGGCGCTTCAAGGGCACAGGTGTAGTTGCCCGCATCCTCCACTTTGAGATGTGCTACCTGGAACAAAGTGCTTGTTAGTATTACACTTGGAAATAATTAAATGTAAATATGCATTTAAACGCTACTGGTTGCGAATCGATTCGATTCGAGTCGATTCCCCCTCGAAAAATATGAAATATGAAATATTTTCATTTTTTCTTTTTCATTTCAATTATTTCTATGACACAAAAATAATTTCTCATTTCAAAACAGACTGGTTCCTGAGATTAGTGAATTCGGGCAAAATAACTCGTTCAAAACAAAATTTTCAGCTTTGTAATAAGTATAGATTTTATATTAAAATAAGTAAAACACATAGCTGTTTCAATCTCAATTCATTAATCAATGTACATAAAATAAAAAAATACCGAAAACAACAAACCGCCGAATTCTGGGTGCATTGCATGTTGAGTAGCGGCACTTAACGCCGCGCTTTGCCTCGACACCAGAGCGAAAAAGTGAGAATAATAGAAATTGAAATAAATATTTCATTTCCTCGAGTGAGGATCGAACCCACTACCTATAGCGTTAACAGTCACACACTTGTGCTCCTGCGCTACGATTGGTCTCAATATAAAATGAAAAAAAAAAATCCATACAATTATTAAATAAACTAAAAAAACTACAAATCCAATATTACCCATTCATTTAGGCACCAGCAACGTATTTAAGGAGTAAAACCTATCATTATCTATTTTTGGTACAAAGAAACACGTAAGGTGACCGTTCCTTACCCCGCAGGGGACCGGACGTAGCAACGTGATCAAATATTAACGATTATAGGTGAATCAGGTTCAATAGAGGTTGTAGTCTATGGATATTTACCTTCGAAGATTTCTTTAGCTTTCCTAATTGAGTATTTTTTCGAAATCATTTTTTATTTTCTATCATTTTTAGAAATTGTTTTTCTTTTGTCTTAGCTACACACATTTCCATTAAGATACCTTCGTGCATCTGAAAGCATTGTCAGTTGAGGGGCGCAACACAACGCTGCGTTTTGCTTCGTTACCACAGCGACAAAATAAAAATTTTAAATATTTCATTTCGTCGACTGGGATTTGAACCCACAACCTGTCGCGTTTACAGCTGCGTGCTTGTGCATCTATAAAGGATAGAAGCAAAGCAAATAAAATAAATTGTTGTCTGACTGTAAAACATAGTATAGTTATGGGTTCGATTCCCACTCAAGAGAAGGATTTATTTTCATAGTAAGTAGTATTAGTAACAAGACAAATCGTTGAGTAGACATTGCGTGTTGAGTTCTGCCACTAGCAATGTCTCAAAAAGTGAGCAGAAGGGAAAATAGCGTGTTAATGTTAGGTTCCCTCTCCCTATCCTTGTGTATACAATATATAGCGGGAACCTCAAAAAATGTCTATAAAAAATTATGTATCCAACGTAAATATCAAACGTTTCGCTCCACACATTCATTTTCTTTTTGCAGCGACACTTATGCCTCTTATATATTCAGCCATTCAATTTAGGCAAAGAAATGAGAGGTGCAAAAAATTTAGCATTACACGGTAAAATTTCATATCCGCCGCATATTGTATAACACAAAATTTCTTCGTAACTTATTGTAATAATTTACTTTATGAAATTAATCTTTGTAATGTAGGAAAAATGTATTTTTTTTTGCATGAGAACCTTAAAGGTTTTCCTTTTTGAGGAGGACATGTTTCGACGTTGTGCTTTGAATGTTACAGTAGATGCTATAGTTGTGGGTTCGATTTCCACTCGAGAAAATGATTGTGTTTTAAATTGTTTATATTTAGTCGCTTTGGTAGACAAAGGAAGGTGATGAGTTTCGGCACTCAACACGTAATGTCTCGAAAAGTGAGTCACAGAGTGTCTTAGCATTAGGTTCCTTCTGTCAATTTCGCTTTACGCGGAATACAGCGTGAAGCTAAGTAAAGTTATATACTAACATTGATGACATTCTGGTACAGTAGAGTCTGTCTGTAAAAGTGATGAATGTACTCGTACATTTTACCTCAGGAAAGTAAATTATTTACATTTTCCCACCAAAGTTAGCAAAGCGCGGAGTTGACATCCGCAACTCAACACGCAACGTATTGAATTCACACGGGGAACCTCTTTAATTATTTTATTTGAATAAGACATCGAAATAAGCTATGTTTTGGTATGTAAAAAAAAGGAGTAAAGAAGTATTTCTGTTACCGCCTTAACAACAAATACAGAAAAAAAATTAAGGGACATATAACAGACATGATATTTTTGCCGTTTTTTTTTAGATAATGTACGGAACTCTTTGTGGCTGAGTTGGACTCCCACTTGGCGGTTTTCTTAAATGTCTACACTCTATTAGTTTAAATAGATTTTGTGTATAAAATCCTAAAAAAATACATTGCATTCAATAATCACTTATCTAAATGTTTTATTTTAGAGTTGATAAATTATTCTTAGAGGTAAATTTGACACAACGCTAAGGTTAAAGACCGTAGATTGAGATAATACAGGAAAAGGCATAGGTGACTGAAATCTGCACCCTTTTATCAGTCGCATAAATATTTATAAAAATTAAAATTAGCTTCACGCTGTATCCCGCACACAGCAGGGTAGGCAGAGGGAACCTAGTGTTAAGACACTCTGTTCCCCACTTTCCGAATTTTGGAGGCATTGCGTGTTGATTGGCAGAACTCAACGCCGCGCTTTGCCTCGACACCAGAGCGAAGAAATGGAAACATAAATTTAAGTAAATATATCAATATTTATAACATGATGTATACAAAATCTACAGACGTTATAAATAAATTAAATGACGCTTCCCATTTATTCCCTCGAGTGGAGATCGAACCCACAACTGTCGCGTCACAGTCACACTCACGATGGTCTCAATAGTTAAAATATTTCGTTATTATTAACGTTCTGGTTGAGAACGTATGGCTTAGTTGGTCAGAGCGCTTGAACGGTTTCCAAAGAGGCGCGAGTTCAAATCCAGCTACGTCCAAATTTTTATACGTTTTCTTAATAAGTATTTAACAACCAGATGCTTTTGAAATTGAAGTTTCTTAATGTTTTCCTTTACTAAATTCAAACATCGTACGAAATAACCCGTTATATTCAGAAGTACTCCAAAGCCACTTGTAAAATTGCTTTATTAGAATGGATGTCCAGTTCGGAGCAAGCCTTGCATAATACTAGCTTGTCCGTGTCCCGTTACATGGAAGCAATTGAATTGTGCAAATAGGCAGCCCTGAGAGATTGAAAACGACGAATATATTAGCATCTGGAAAATATCCAGTAAATGTGATGGTTGGGTATTTCAATTTGGTACTATCTTCCTGGTTGGTGTATTAGATGAAACATAAAGTCATACATAAAGCCTCTAGGTAAAGTATCGAAAGTGAAAATTCGCAAATATCCTATTGCTCTTTTGAGCTACTAAAAAGTGTAGTTCAATTTTTTTTTTTCAAAATTTAAAACATAATAGTTATTTATGGGTTTTTGAATGTGTATGTAATCGAAAACTACCCTGATCGGTAGTTCGAAACAGCAATAAAATAAATTAGCATTTTTTCACTTTCGATACTTTACTTAGGTAGCGTTGACATATGACTATGTTTTTTTTTTAATTTTACAATAAAATCAAATGAGTACTTAGTTTTACGCGAGCGATTTCATAAGTAGCGGGATAGTCTGAGGGAACCACTAAAAAGGAAAAGACTACGTTCCCTACACACCACTCAATATACGAGGCGTTGTGTAATATGTGACGAAATTCCAAACCACGCTTTGTCTTGAGTTACGAGAGAGACAAAATAAATATATTTCATTCCTACAAGTTCCCACTCGCACACATTCGAGGAATCGAATCCATTACATTTTACAGTAAAACGCTGTGCCGCTGCACTACGACTGGCCACAATACTTTTTTAAAATTTAATAACAAACTTTTCATAATCATAATTAAACAGCAAGCCAAATACCATAGCCACCTTACCTTACGTACGTGACATAAGTAAATCCACCATTTTAGGCAAACTGGACAAACATGCTCAAACAGGAAGTAGAGACAGTGCTCAAAGTCACGTTTTATCCTAATGATCCCATATAAATCGAGCCCCCAAGCAAAATGCAGTAGTTAGCTCCATTTGCTGAAATACTACGCCTATACTATCTTATCCATTCAAGATATTAAAGCTAAGATAGATACTCGTATATAGTAGATAGATTCTCGTTTATATTACTGGGAAATGTATTTTGCATACAAAGTTTAGTTTTCAATATTGTAAAAATGTTTTAGATTTACAATATCTTAATAGTTAGCAGAGTGGGCAGAGGGAACAAATAAAAAGAACCTGGAAACCTTATAGTGTTAAGATACCATTAAAACGCTTCCATGTCCATTTTCTGCCGAATTATAGAAGTATTGCGTAATGAGTGGCGGAACTCTACGCCACGTTTTGCCTCGTCCCCAGAGCAAAGAATTAAAAATATTAAATACTTAATTTCCTCAAATGGGAATCGAACCAAATTACATTGCATTAACACTCGCCTTCATAGCCCATACTAATATACGCTTTTAATACAATTTAATTACTTAAGCTACAGGGCTGCCTTAGCCAGCTCATATAGTTTCTTATAATGTAATAAATTAACAAATATACATTAGACCAGTCGTGGCTTAAAAGCACAAGCGTGTGGCGTGTGTAAACGCGACATGTTATGGGTTCAGTTTCCACTCGAAGAAATGAAACTTTATATTTTTATTTCCTAATATTCATTGAATTAAATAGAAATTGACTTTTGATTTCTTCATCAGCGGAAATTGGGGCAATAAATTAATTTTAACAATAAGGAAAACCGACTTCAAGCAACGAACTAAAAAATTAAAAATAATTTTACGTATTGTAAAACTTACTTTGATTTTGTTGAAGGAAAATAATTAAAAAAAGATTTTATAATTTTGAAGCCGCCAAGTAAAGCGAACAGGCTTAGTAATTCTATATTGTAGTAAGGCTGTAATAGCATTAGATTGACACAGACTACAAAATTATAAAATCTTTTTCTAATTATTTTTGTTTAACAAAATCGAAATATGTTTTACATTATGTAAAATTATTTTTTACTTTTTAGTTTGTTGTTTGTCTCGGTTTTTCTTTTTTTTTAAATAATTTACTTTACCATTTTAAGTGATGGGTAGACCTTAAAAGGATGCTTCTCAAGTTAGTGGTTGTCCTATGTAGAAGTTTAAACTTAATTAGGTATTATTGTGCATGCTAACATTTTGGCATATTGACAAGAACATACTGAAAAATATTCAGATGAATTGGGAATCTCTTCTTTTTTTACGTCGGTTGAAAATGAGAATATCCACTTTTTGAAGTTGGTTGAAAAAAAATGCTACGATAAGGAATCTCACTTCTGACATCAATTTTAACAATGTTTTTCCTTGTAACTATTACAGATATTTATATTTTTTACTAAACCAGATATCATTGTCAGAAATGGACCAAAAAAATTAGACCACACGGGAAACACTAGCTTTCAAATAAAAAAAAAAACTATCAAAATCGGTGCGCCCAGTCAAAAGTTATGAGGTAACAAACATAAAAAATACAGTTGGATTGATAACCTCCTTTTCTTACAGAAGTTGATTAAAAAGTGTCGTAACACTAGGTTCCCTACGCCGCTACGTGCGGAGTACTGAGTGAAGCTGATTTATTTATTTTCATCAATTACAATTTCAAGAGTTCACCGCTCAAGTGCTGGGCCAAGAACCGGATGCAGAAGACAGTGTCGGTACTTGAGCGCGCGTATAGTGAGTGGCTCTGCACTCTGCATTTCTAATTATACTGGCTGAAGTCTTAGTTCTAGTGTGATGATATTCTATATGAGATATCGTACATGTAATATATTTAAATAAATTATTTAAAGACAAATGATAAGTTTTCAAATATTGTTATTTTTCCATTATCGAGACATTGTGTGCTGAATGACGGTATTCAACGCCGCGCTTTGCCTTCTTGGAAGAGTGAAGAAATGAAAATATTTAATACCATCGCGCTTACAGTCCCACGCTTGTGTCACTGCGCTACAAAGCGACGGTCTAATTTTTAATATACTAAGTTATAAATTTTAAATAACTTATAAATTTTATACTTTGTTTTTATAAGCTTAACACTCTAACCGTATATAGCAGGGTCGGCAGAATAAATCTAGTATTGAGATTTTCGGGGCATTACGTGTTTAGTGACAAAACTCAACGCCGCGCATTGCATTTTGGAAATTAAGGAAATGAAAATTATTAAAACGCTAGTGCCACTTCGCTACGAAGGTCTCAAATTTGTTGTATTATTTATACATTTAAAAAGCAAAATGGACAATTACTAAAATGTCATTTCTGTTATATAACACTAACGGTCATTCTTTTGAACAAAGCAAGCTGCCGAGACAGTAATTTCTTCTTCTTTCGTTAGAAAATTTTATATACGCAGCTATAAGAATATAAAATGACGCTAAGTTTTCATTGTCTTTTAGCTTCTTTATATTTTTTTTTAATTTGATTTTTTTTATTTAAATATAATTTAAGAAGTAAGGACAGTCGCGGCGCCGGGGTACAAACGTGCTAATATAGACGCGATGGGTTGTGAGTTCGATTCCCTCTTGAAGAAATGAATAACAAACTCAGCACCGCATATTATCTTGTCGATGATATGAAATATATTTTAGATATAATTATTCCCTGAGTGCGTATCACATAAAATGACCAACGTATAAAATAGTAGTATTTTTTTAAAGAAATCATATTTAAAACACCTATGAAAAACTAAAAAAGAAATACCTATTTCCTTTGACTGGCTCTAGCATTAAAAGCTTGCCAATTCAATTTTTAAATCTGTCATTTTTTCATAAAGCTTATAAAAGCTTTGTCACATATTCCGTCTTTCAAAATGGAGAAGAACAAAGTTTTTTCCTCTAGTTGAGTCAATATGAATATATGTATGTAGCTTCACTAGTGCAGTAGGGTAAATGAAATCTAGTGTAAAAACTCTCTGGTTCCCCAATTTTAGAGATATTGCGTGGATTAAAACTCACAACTGTCGCGCTTTTATCACGTCCATATAGGTTAGAGTGTGGGGTAAGACAGGGAGGTTTAAGTTCTCCAACTCTCTTTAACTTGTACGTAAACGAGCTACTTGGTGAGCTCGGCAGCACCAGGCTGGGTTGTTATAT
>DWMY01000079.1:0-53388 GCA_018249775.1 Heliconius hecalesia formosus
TAGTTCTGATAGATTAGATTCTGTGATTAATAGGAACACTTTGTATCACATGCTGATGGAAAACGTTGAATATCTCGTATATTTATGGTATAATTTTAATTTAAATGGTGTATTTAAATAGTTAATATTATATTTATTAAAACCAGAGAAATTTTAAACAATTTAATGTAATGCAAAAATTATATTTCCTATTCGTCATAGGGTCGTTTTTTCTGAAAAACACAGATATATAACTCAATTTCGTAGAAAATGTTAGTTGTGCCTTTTTTCCTTATGGCGGCAGAAGTGTCTCTGGTGCTGATAAAAAAAAAGTCAGTCTAAGCAAAGTGCGAGTCGCTTCCTGAATACATCAATCCAATCGTTCGAATGAACGAATCATATGAACCGGTTCATTGTCACAACTGATCGAGATCGATATCAATCACGGAGATTGACCGATCGACACAAGCCTAGTTCGAATGAACGAATCATATGAACCGGTTCATTGTCACAATTGATCGAGATCGATATCAATCACGGAGATTGACCGATCGACACAAGCCTTTTTTAAATGAAACCAACGTAATCAAAGGTTATCTTATTTATTAGCATTTGCAACGAGATAGAATTCTCAATCTCGTTTTCAAAAATTGTACAAATTTATTAAGGGAATGTTAGGAGCACAAAACACATATACCCAAAGGGTAATACAGAAATTACGAAAAGAAATAGTTATATATTTTTAACCAAACCAAACGCTAGCGCGATTTAAAAACATTCAACACCATCTGTTGAACTAAAAGTAAGCCTTAAAAAATATAAATTAAAACGCTTCTTTTAATATTTATAGGCGATTAATTTTATAATAATTATGTTTGGCAAATTATAATTTCGGTTTCAAAGAGTTTAATGACATTTTCTGGTTAGAATCTTACACGCATAGGAAAGAAATCTAATTATAGTATATTTCAAACAAGAAGTTCTTACAAGTATCATAATATTACCAATATATTAGTAGGCCTTATAAGCCTATACTTATATAAGTGTATCCCACAACAAATTATATTTCCTTTTAAAAAATCGACTAATTTAAAAATGTATACCACAATATAAAAGTATTTTCCTTTTCGTCTGTCGTTTAACTTATTTAAATGATAAGATATATTTTTATATAGTAGTTTCTATGTTATGCTTGTGTGTTATCTAAAACAAAAGTCAGAATGAGATTTAAAAAATATCATAGACAGCGCCACCTGCTGTAAAATATTAAATTGATATTGTAATGTTTGAGGATTGTATCTTAATATAGTCTGTTATAATTATAAGGTTCTTGTAATAGTAATTCGTATCTTGTATAATAAGACTGAGAGGTGTTTTTTTCCTTGCAGATTGAAATAAAAAACAAAATTGTAGCAAAATTAAAAAATATATATGTTATGTTTGAGAACTGCTTAAAATTACAAATTGATTATTTTTCATTATTTATTTGTTTTAGATTATTGATTGGTCAGGGAAAACTAAAAGATTTTTTAATTTCTAATAATTTTATGAATTTAATTTTACCACAATATCGTATCGTATATTATATTCTCTACATTGTGTGCCGTTAAGACATAGGTTTATGATTTTATCAATTTTAAAGAGTTAATTAAATTATCATAATATAGGTTATGTAATTGCTATAGATAATCAAATTTCAAATTGCAAAAATGACAACTGAATTTTTTTTAACAGTTGTAATATCAAGTGTACACTGTCAAAATCAAAACATCCAGGAAAACCTCTAAGTTGTTGTAAATGTCGGCTGTGAAAATCCAGATAACGATAAGCATTTAATTATGCTGTTTAGTTAAACAAGTATCAGGGTTCAAAGTGCAATTAGATAGGCAAAATATATACATTTTATTTTGTTTGTTTTCGTACGCTTTAATTATGTCTGCTTATGGTAAATTTGGACCGCTGGTAGGGGCTATAGATGAGGGAACATCGAGTGCTCGCTTTATTATATTTAAAGCCAATTCTTGTGAAGTAGTAGCGGTGCATCAGAAAGAATTAGAACAATATTTTCCTCAAGAAGGATGGGTGGAACAGGATCCTGTCGCAATACTAGACGTAGTGACGACTTGCATAACAAATGCTGTTGAACAATTAGTTTCTTTAGGTGGTTCTCCGAAGGTTAGTTAATTTGATTATTAACTCTTTAATTTTCAAATGATTATTTCTAAAAATATATATATTTTTTTATTTTATTATTATTATTAAATTGTACAAAGTGATAAATTTTTAAATATGATTATAGAATATAAAACAAAACATTTTAACTAGATATCTTAATAAATTCATACATAATTATAATAAGTAAAAATTATATAATTAATCTAGGATAACATAGAGAAATACGGCAATCATTGCAATGCAATTGTTGTGGACTCAATTCCTACTCTGGGCAATGAATTACTTAAGTTTCTTAGCCCTAGTAGGACAAGTCATGGTGTTGAATATCATCACACAACATGCAATGCCTTGAATTTGGGCAAAGTGGAGTACTGAAAAGTGTGTGACATTAGCTTCTCTCTGCTAACTCGGCTCTTGTGTATTTTTTAAATTCATGTATCCCACATATAGCAGGGTAGGAAACCTAGTGAGAAGAAACTCTATTCCTTGCTTTCCATCCAATTTTTGAGACTGCATGTTAATGAGTGGAACTCAATGCTGGGTTTGTGTTGTAACCAGAGCCAGGAAATGAAATCCATTACCCTGAAGGGAAATCAAATCCATAACTGTAGTGTCTACACTAAGTGTGTGTGACTCTGTGCCATGATAGTTTTTTAAATTACATTATGTAATTATAATTAATTCCAGGACATCATAGCCGTAGGAGTTACCAACCAGAGAGAAACTACAATAGTATGGGATAAAATCACGGGGAAGCCCCTTCACAACGCTATAGTATGGCTCGATATGAGGACATCCTCAACTATAGACAAATTGCTTGATATGGTCCCCAATAAGACAAGGAATAAAAATTATTTGAAGGTAGGATTGGTAACAAGAAACATATATTTTTTTTTTATATTACAGAAAATATTAGGTTTAATACAAAAAAAATAAACGTACAAAACACAAGTGGCCAATTTTAAAATTATCTTACATAAAATACATTAAATATGTTTTTTTACAATAACACTAAATATCTCTAAACACACACTCTTGTGCATTTCAAATCAACCATCTTCTCTAGAGTCACAAACTAGTGGCACCAGTGTTATGACAAATTATATATTCAAAATTTAAAATGATAAGAATTGAACAAAATTATAGACTGATTGTCTGTAGTGTTTTCAGTATTTCAATGCAATGTGCTATAATCGATAAAAAGGGCTATAATATTATAAGTTTATATCTTTTTCTAATGTCCATTATATGTACAGTCTATTATATGAATTTGAATAACAAATCATTACTTATATTGTTTAATTTAAATTTGCAATTCAAATCTTTGAAGGACAAAAAAAAATGAATATTTCTAAGTATAAATTGTGATAATTATTGAGTATAGTCAATAATATGAACAGTTATGAAAGCCATAGAGATGTTATATAAATATTTATTTTGCATCAGTGCCAAAATTATGCATATTTATCCAACTATTACAATATTTTGTATGTTTAGTTTTTAATTTATCTTTACACTATTACCTACATAAATTATACATTGAAACATATATTTTTTTGTTATTTATGTTTGTAATAAATAGTAACAAATTGCAAATATGGAATTATGGTTGCAATGCAAAATTGATTTAATGTGTTTTTTAAATTAAACTATTTAACCTTATTAATTGAGTATATTTAGTATTATATATTTTTGGAAACCTAATTTCAATAGACAAGATGGTTTGAAATTTTATTCCACCTCATAAAATCTTTTAACCCCCTTTACCCAGGGCAAGATACAGTCAGCTCAATCAATACAAGAAGGTAAGGCAGTCTGTGAAAAATTGATATAATAATTATGGATGAATGCCACCACAGTCTACCCGTTACCCCGGACTACTGTAGAATGTTCATAATGACGGGTTTCCAAGAATGTATAATACTAAATATATGCAAATTAATCTGGTTAATCAGTTTCATTTTAATATTAAATTGTAATAACCGTGAAAATTAAAGATCTTATAATGTATTGTTTACATGGTTGGTCTATTTACTGTCCACTGCTGAATGTACGCCTCAATATAGAAGTCTAATAAATATTAATATATAATAAAATACGACGGTCTTACAATTTTAAAAGGAACAAAATTACAAATTCGTAATTGTAACTTAAATAAACTAAAAAACTGTCTTTTAAAAAAAAGTGTTTAATTTTGCCTTTTTGATGTCAGTTAAAAATGTAATATAATTAATTTCTGCTATTTACTTTTCCATGTCAGCCATTATGTGGTCTCCCTCTGTCACCATACTTCAGTGCGGTTAAGCTCCGATGGCTCAGTGATAATGTTGATTCTGTAAAGCAAGCCATGAAAAAAGGCACTTGTTGCTTCGGCACTGTCGACACGTGGATAATGTGGAATTTAACTGGTAAAATATTTAAGAAATTATTTTAATTATTTTAAAACTATTAAAACTTAATTACTTTGTGCTATGGCTGTCGCGTGGCAGCGGCATAATGTCTTTGTAAATGTTAAGGTTGTTGGTTGTGGATGCTCTGGGGAATGAGATATTTCGTTTTTTTTTCGCTGTGAAACGCAACATTGAACTTTGTCTATTTATATATTTTTTCAGCTTCACGCTGTATCCCGTATATGGCAGGGTAGGCAAAGGGAACCGAGTGTTGTAACACTCTGTTCCACACTAACACAATTATTTATGTTTTATATATAGAGTGTTTTAGTCATCACCACTTTATATGAAACCACAGTTTTAACTACTCCTATTAAACCCTAATACAATTAAAACTAAAGGGATTAAAGGGATACCAAATATATTTATTCTTCAGGTGGTGTGAATGGCGGTAAACATGTCACTGACGTAACGAACGCTTCACGCACGATGCTAATGAACATTGAGAATTTGAAATGGGATTCTTTACTAATGAAGTTTTTTGAAATACCACAATCTGTGCTCCCTGAAATTAAATCTAGTTCCGAAGTAAGTAAATATAATATTTAAACGGATATATCAACTATTCTAGCATTGGTCATCGGCATGAGGCCGGTCGTGGCGCAGGGGCAGAAAGTGTGACTGTAAAAGCGACTGGTTGTGGGTTCGATCGCCACTCGAGGAAATGAAATATTTATTTACATTTATATTTCCATTTCTTCGCTCTGGTGTAGAGGCAAAGCGCGGCGTTGAGTTCCGCCACTCAGCACGCAATGCCTCCAGAATTTGGCAGAAAGTGGGGAACGGAGTGTCTCAACACTAGTTCCCTCTGCCTATCCTGCTGTGTGCGGGATACAGCGTGAAGCTGATTTTTTTTTTGCATTGGTGACAGGCTGTATGGCTATTACTTACTAATCTCAAAAATAAAGAAAAAAAGTGTTATAGGATTTTTTTAAAGGTTTTTAAGATATCATCCATTTATTATGTTGTATGTTGGTTTAACAAAATAAAACTGAAAAAGCTTTATTCTTCATGTTTATAAGGAATCTAGATACATAAAATAATCAACTGTTCCTACCTCACAATAGTGCGATTGTAAACACGACTCGAATTGACGACGCAAAGCGCATTGTTGAAATTCATTAACACGCAATATCTCAAAAATACGAGACAGAAGTGTGTTAGTGGAAACAGAGTGTTTTAACACTAGGTTCCTTCTATCTGCCCTATATGTGCGGATTATAGCGTGAAGGTAAAAAACAGTTCCACCTTTGTAAGTTAAACAAAGCATATAACAGAGTGATTTTAAACACGACGGATTTGAATTCGATTACCATGAACGGGAATTAGAAAAAAAACCATTTTTCGTGAGACAAAATGCAGCGTTGAACTCCGCTATTTAACAAACATTGTCTCGAATTATGTGGGAATATAGTAAATAGAGAGTATTTCGACACAAGTCTCTAGAAAATCGCAAATGTAACAAAAAATGGACATTTCTAATTCCAGACGTATGGTTACATATCAAATGGCCCACTAACCGGTATACCAATATCGGGGTGTCTCGGTGATCAGCAAGCAGCCTTGGTCGGTCAAATGTGTCTCACCAAAGGCCAGGCCAAGGCCACTTATGGAACTGGTTGCTTTGTCCTATATAATACTGGAGATATAAGAGTTAGCTCCTCCAGGGGCTTGTTGACTACTGTGGCTTATCAGTTGGGCAGTGAAAACGCGCCGTGTTATGCTTTAGAAGGATCGGTGAGTTTTTTTTTGATAAATTGTATAAGATTCCCTTTTGATGGTTCTAGATTGATTGATTGATTGATTGATGAGATGCATAAATGTAGCATAACATACAGAATAGTTGATGTTATTTTGCACATTTCTATTAGATTTATTCATGGATAAATCTGTTAGTAAGATATATTTTTACTTTAATATTATTTTAGAATCAAACTCTCAGTGGCGCTCTATTTTTATTTATTACTAATAAATTATATTTCAGGTGGCCATAGCTGGTGCGGCACTCGGCTGGCTCCGAGACAACATAGGATTAATAGACAACGCAAAAGATTCACAAGATATAGCTGAAAAAGCTACTGAAAATGGCAGCGTTGTATTTGTACCAGCTTTTAGTGGTCTTTATGCACCATATTGGAGACAAGATGCACGAGGGTATGGATAATTATATTTAACTTTTGTTTATTATATGTATTGATCGTTTTTTTAAATAATCCTAGTAATATCAAATTTGAGCTTCAACAGGGATTGTTACTATGATGGCTATTTTTTTACTATACTAGGGGCTCGTGGCTTCAACTACACAATTGCTTTTTTTTCTTTTTATTTTCTGTTTTACACTGTATCCCGCGTATAGTAGGGTCCGCAGAGGGAACCTGGAAACCTAGTGTTATGCCACTCAGTTCTCATTAAAGCACTTCCGTTCTCCGCTCACCGCCGAAAGGTTGATAATATAAAGTCGAAGCATTGCCTGTTGAGTGGCGGAACTCAATGCCGCGCTTTACCTTGTTACCAGAATAGGGAATTTAAAATATTAAATATTTCATCCCCCGGGTGACAATCAAACCAATAATTGTCGCTTTTACAGTCGCAGGCTTTTGGCCCTGCGCCACCACGGCCTCATTACCTTTTTAATACTCTTAATTACTTTTATGCTTTATTAAATTATTATAGTATTAAAAAATAAAGTTTCAGCCGAATCAATAAAACAGTTTTTTTGTAGCAATTTTTCAAGAAAAGTAGTTTATATCGATTCTTTTTTTATTATTAAAATAGCACAAGCATTAAATGTTAAGGAAAGTTTGCAAAAATACAATAGAAACTGTATTTAAAATGGTTTAACCGATTCTGAGACTACCATGCACAAACGCACTGACATTTTTTGTAAATATTTTTTTGGGGTTTTATTATAATGCATTAATAGATTTTCTCATATATCCATACATAGAAACATGATGATGATCAGTTACAAGTTTATTATATTATGTATAAGGTTTCATTTGTCAGTTCTATTGAGAAAATAAAGCGGCGTTAAGCTGTCCCACCTAACAGGCAAAGTTTCGAATGTGAAACGTGGAGAACGGAGTATTCTGTCACAAAATTCTCTCTGCTTACCAAGTGATAAAGCATGGACCTGTTCAAATAACACAAGTTTTGTTTGTCAATTTCCAAACAAAAAGCATTTATTTATGAATTATTAAATTTGTGCTTCATTATAAAACACTCCATCACTCACTTTTATACACATTGTCCTACTTATAAACTCTTCTCTTTGTTGATAATTATATATTATTTTATAAATAATAATAAAATGACCAACGCTACATATAGTCAATAAATAGATTTATCTTGCATTAAAACTATTAATATATTTTTTCTTATAATATTTTTTTCCACAGAGTAATCTGCGGAATAACAGAGGATACTAACTCAAATCACATTGTCAAAGCTGCTTTGGAAGCAGTTTGTTTTCAAGTAAGAGATATATTGGACGCCATGAACGAGGATTGCGGTATTCCACTTCAATTGTTGAAAGTATGTTGGATGTTATTATTTAAAATATAATTATTTCATTACTGTTTAATATATTTTATATTTTTTAAATTACAATATGCATATCTAGGACTAGTTAAAAAAAATAAAACTCCAAATAAAAATATTAATTATTTTTATATATGGTTCGTGTCCTATACATGAGAGACTTAATTGTTAGTTTATTGTAATTAATCAGCATAAGATCGACTGTAAGACATAAAAACGGACATTGTCAGCTTTAGTGTTAAGACACCCCGTTTCCATTAGGACACTTCTGTTTCCCATTTTACCCGTATTTTTGAGGTATTGGATATTGAGTGGTGAAAGCCTAATTCCAGAGCGAAGAAATAAAAAAAATAGTATATGAATAATCTTATAGACTCAATCCTTAATCCTCTGTTATAGGTAGACGGTGGTATGACATCAAATGCACTAGTGATGCAAATGCAAGCTGATTTAATAGGCATTGATGTTATAAAAGCGGGATTTACGGAGAGCACCGCCTTGGGTGCCGCCATGGTGGCTTTTTGGGGATTGGATAAGAGCAAACAAGGAGCACCTATTGCTATGTCGGCTGGAATCACCTATCAACCCAAAATGAGCGAAGATGATCGCGATATGAGATATAAACAGTGGAAAATGGCCGTCGAGAGATCGTTGGGTTGGGAACAAAACTAAAATGTAGAATCAAATATGTTGTTTGGTATATTTCGAAAAAAAAAGTGAATGTCACTATTTCTTAATATACGACAATAATTATATTAAATAAGTGACCGTGATAAGTAAAATGGGAATGGTTATTTTAATTATATTCAATGCGACATATCAAAATCAAGATCTATATATAGTTTTTTTTTATTATAATATGATACAGTAAGGTTGACGAGTCGTGGACGCCCTGTAGTTAGGTTCGGAACTGTTGCGCATTGTTCAGTCGGTACCAAAATAATCTAAAGTAAGTAATATAAATCCTAATATCAAATCTGCGCAACTACAAGGCAACCACTACTCGTCGACTTTACTGTATCTTGTGAATCTTCAGCTATCGGACGACATTATAAAAATATTTACATACGGCTCTCATTTTCTTTTGACGCAATCAAAGTTTTTTTCAATAGTCTTACCGCATATTTAACATGTTTTTTTTTTAAATAAGTGCAATTCTGTCATATTTACAAGAAATGAACGATATTAGGCTTAGAGAATACGCTTTATGAAATTCTAAATATTTACTCGGTAGATATATTTTGTAGTATCTTTTTATATACTAAGTGTATATTGAAAATATTAAAGTATTAAAAAAATGGCTTCTAAAGTTGAATTCAATGCTCGAGTACAAACATTGATGGTGCCTTTGTGCTGAATATTAGATATATTATCGATAAAAATATTAAATTTCATAGAAATAATGCATATGGTGGAAATACATACCTAGTTAGAAATAGATGTCAGTACTAACTTGCCTATTTATAAACAATTATTTATTGTAGAAGCTATTAAGGATGTATTAAAAAATAACTAGACATTTATTCTATATTTAAATTAATTATCTGGGTTTAAAAAAATCTGTTATTTCTAAAAATAAAATAAATCAGCTTCACGCTGTATCCCGCATGCAGCAACGTAGGTAGAAGCAACCTTTTTGAGGCATTCCATGTTGAGTGACAGAACTCAACTCCGGGCTTTTTGCCTTAGTGCCAGAGCGAAGAAATTAAAAAATATTGCGCTACGACGGTCCATATATAAGTAAAGAAATTAATCACTATTTACATTGACACTCTATATAATGTGCGGTGTTTTAGATAGTGGATGTTTAAATAGAGGGAAAAAATTATACCTATTTTTGTCGTGGCGATATAATATTGTATTGATATCAAACTTAAGGCCAGTCGCGGCGCAGGGGCACAAGGTGTGACTGTAAAATCGACTGGTTGTAAGTTCGATCCCAAGTCGAGGAAATGAAATATTTATTTACATTTATATTTAAATTTTTCGCACTGGTGTCGAGGCAAAAAGCGGCGTTGAGTTCAGTTGCAGAAAGTGAGGAACTGAGTGTCTTAACACTAGGTTCCCTCTGCCTACCATGCAGTGTGCGGCGTGAAACTCATTTATTTATTTATTTGATATCAAACTCAACTAACTAAATTAGTGGGAATTCGACACTTTCTTTAGATAATTTCGTTTCATTATATAGTGACATTATATACATGATATGGAGTGCATAATATTTTAAATCATATAAGTGACATCATCTTATAAAATTTTCTATTTATTTAACGAAAAAATGTAAATTTTATTCAGTTTAATGTATTAAATTGTCAATTTAAAAAACATCAGTAAACTATTAGTTTTTGTAGGCAACTACAAGGTCGTAGTAAATATTCCATAATTATATACTTAGTTTTAAGGCATATTTATTAATATAACTTACTGATTATTCATGAATATAATTTTTTTTAAAGGGTTATATTCTCCTTTGGAGTAATATGTTTTTTTTTTAATAATGTTAATAAGTTAATTTTTACGCAATAAATGATTGTTGACGATTGCATATTAAAATGAATATTGTACTGTTTCTACTACGTTTTTTATTAGTAAATCGAAATGGCGCTAATTTTTAATTATATTTTATTTCTTTTACAAATGTTCATTCAACTTTTAGTTTACCAATTTTATTATATATTTAACAATGTTTTTAATAATTTTGTATATTAAAAGTAATGGTATTAAAAAAGTTAATACTAAAAAATATAATATTATATACGCACTTATTAAATTTAATAAGTGTTTTTTTTTATATATATTCTTTATTGCATCAAACAAAACGTACAGTAATATAAGAAATATTTTTTAACCATTTTAAGAATGGAAGTAGAAATATATTTGTTAAAATTATCCATAAATGGTACTAAAATTGATGTATTACTTGTGTAATATGATTATGATTTCTAGGGAACAAATTAACGTATTAAAAAGCGTTGCCATAGCAACTTAGCAAGTGCATATCAAATTTGGTAGCGAGGATTGGATTTTAAATTATGCATTTTTTTATATCAACTTCTCTACATAACTGTGCCAAATTTCAACCACCGTCCTCACAATTTTCGTAAAAAAAAGTATAAAGTTTTTGGTTTCCGTATTATTATATAATTTATATAGATGAAATGATAAATTGAATTTTTCTATACAGCCTTCTTACCCTGAAAACGAAATTGACCTAAGATGGCAATCATAAAGAAAAAAAAATGAAATAAAGGCCTTTAAGGTTTACTATTGTTTGACAGTTTTCTTAATATTTTTCTTTACTCTGTGTGTAAATAACAATTTAAAAAAAATTTTATTTCTTGTGTTAATTGTTCTTTTGTTAAGTAAGTCATTTCTATAATATCTAACTTGATGATTTCTTATAGACATCAATATTCTTATTTATATAACTTATAATGACATAATTTTATTATAGAATTCAGGGTACTAAGATGCCTTTGATGTATTAAATAAATTATATGAAATTTATCTTAAGAACTGTATTAAAACGAAACGTGATATAATATGGTTCATTTTAAAATCTTTTAAGATATTGTTAGTATTAAATATTTGTATTGCTTTTCTATAACTTAATTATATTCGAGGAAAAAAGTACCATTTAAAATGTAGACAGATAGAAATCACCATTTAAAAATTATTAACGAATTAAATAAAGTGAACCAACGAAACTAATCAGTCTTAGAATAACAATAAATGTCATTTGTATTATTGAATAGTGATATAATTAACTAAATGGTAATATAATAAACAATGTTAAGACAAAAGTATCTTATAAAATGTAACTGGATTTTTACAAAAAATATATATTTATTATTTATATATTATGAAAAAGGCATTATGATAATTTAAAATTAATTGTAATAATATTTAACATGTATCGTAAAACTCTAAATTAGATTATATTGTCAACGGAAGTAATTACAATTGTTAGAGATTTAAAGGACAGGACTTATTTCCTTAAAACTGCCGGTTTTGATGAAGGTGTTCCAGGTGGCATTGGTCAAGAGACAAGATACCGTCAGAACCTGTAAACCATTTTGAGCATGTTCTTTCCATAGGAACCCTTAGCTCAGCATCTTATTTGGCCCCTGAACTTTGAGGCATTATGAGGAGAAAACCTGACGGCTAAAGTACTAAAATATTTTTTTAAGAATTTAATTTTTAGATTCATTCCTTATATTATTTTTTAATTGATTATAATAAATGTATACAATTAAAGTAATGAGTTTCATTTCTGATAGAAATAGAAAACTTCCTGATTCTCTTGTATAAAGATGCCTTGCTCCCATTTTAGTTCATATTCAAATTTAAATTCCAATATAAATATCAATATAAAATTCAGTACACAGTGGGTAGGCAGAAGAAACCTAGTGTTAAGACACTTCGTTCTCCACTTTTCGCTGAATTTTTCGAGGCATTGCGTGTTTTGTAGCGGAAATCTACGCCGAGCTTTTGCCTTGGTGCCAGAGCGAAAAAATGAAAATATATATAAATGATAATTCATTCCCTCTAGTGGGGATCGAACTCACAACCGTCGCATTGCAGTCACACCCTTGTGCCCTTGGGCCACGGCAGGCCAAAATATTATATAAATTTCAATAATTTTTACTTAAATACTTTTCAGTTAAAGAATATTTTTAAAATTCATTTTTAAAAATTGATAATAATTTTATAGAGTTAGTCAGCGAACAATCCTATATTTTTATATTATATTTACATAAACCAAAACTCAAATGTAATTTACGGAAGTCAGAACAACTTTAAAAGTATAGAGTGGTTGCTTTAAGAGTGCGATATTTCACATATAGCAGTAGGCAGTTGGCAGAGAGAACCTATTGTTAAGGCGCTACGTATTTAACTTTTAATATTATTCTTTCATTACGAATAAAACCCAGATTAATCTCATAAAATCAGTTTTATTATCCGTATGCCAACTAAGTATGTACTAAAAAATGTTATCGTTTGAACTGTGTTTTATGCAGTAGCGCCATCTTGTGGCAAACTGTAGATAAATGAGTGTCGTACAAACAATTTTCATGTACAATGTAGAGATCTTTGGGTATATGTGTTCTGTGATGTAGAGTTACAAGGCATTTTATGTGTGATATTTCAAAGTATTGGTACTTAGTTTCTTATTTATAAATTTATTAGATATTTTTATATGTTACTTTCTTCTGTGTAAGTAAATGTGGGCATTAATGGGCGTTTCTGCCCTGCTACGTTTTAAGTTATACAATATTTTCTTTAGATCCTTTTTTAAATATATTTTTATACTTTAATTATATTGTCACAAAGCTAGACAAACAGATAATACTTTAAAATATCTCCAGAATTTATTTTAATTTTGAACAATTTTTATATTACAGCATTTAATTAATAGTGTACTTAGGTACCATAACTTAAAACTAGGACCGTGTGAGCTGCTTTCGTATTAATCGATATATTGTTATAAAGCAATAATTTTAATAAATTATATATATTCAAATTCCTGCATCATCACTACTTAAAGATTTTTATTAAAAATTTTAATTTCTAAATGATTAACATAAATTTTGAAAGGGGCTACGTTTAATATTTTCTCCTTCTAATTGAAATACTTATAAATTTAGCCAGTGATTCTCAATAATGAAGAGTAAAGGGGTGTGCGCGCCATTTGTACAACATGTTCGTCGCCTTAGCGTGGGGTGTAAATCTTATAAAATTTGAAATCAATACCTAGTTGCAGTTTACACAACAATTTATAGCGTAATAATATATATTAAAATGAATTGAGACCGTCGTGGTGCCGGGGTACAAGGGTGTGACTGTAACGCGACGGTTGTGGATTCGATCTCCACTCGAGGAAATGAAATATTTATTTATATTTTTATTACCTCCCTATATCACCAAGAAAAAACCCGTCGTTGAGTTCAACACGCGTGGAAAGTAGGAAACGGTGTATCTTAACGCTAGGTTTCCTTGGCCTACCCTGTGTATATACTAACTACTATGTGTGGGACAAGAAGTGAAGTGGGTTTTTTTATTAAATAAAATATTTTTATTTATGTTCTGCTACAACTGGGACTTAAAGCTCAGAACAGTTCTAAGCTCAGAAAATTATCTATTAATTAATAACTAATTATAGTTATTAATTAATAGATAATTTTATAACTTCTTGGTTTTGCTTATAAGCTTTTCTAAGGCTTATATCAAGCTTTTCCGATATGTAAAAAACATATAATCATAAAAATATTTTAACTTACCTACCTATTAAAAACAATCGATAAAGTAAGTATTTTAGAAACGATCACGTAATAAAAATAAATAAATATTTCAACTTTTAAACGCATAGAAGATTGTTTCAAACGTTTCCAAATATATACATACCGTCTATTATCCTGTCAGTTAATAAAACACCAGCCTGTGTGGAATACAGCCAGTTCTCAACCACAACGGTCGAATATCGAGATCGATGTTCATTGCACGTACGAATATAGCCGAAGAAACGAATATATTTAATTAATATTGAAATGCTTCAGATATCGTCCTAAGTTATAAAACCTGTTATTTACCCCAATAAATAAAAAAAAAACATCATATGTACGAAGGCTTGAAGTCTTCGAAAATCGATTGGCAGAATCGATTAAGTTTAGATAGCTTCAACGTTATTGGTAAATTAAATTTTCGATTTTCTAGACACAATTTGGATTTGTTCTAACAAGTCCATCCAACATATGAGAGAGGATATCTAGAAGACATTTTTAATTTCAGAAAATCTTCGAAGGATTGTTTTTAGTTAATATTTTTGAATAAAAAATATTGATGAGTACCTTAAAAACAAGGCGGTGGTTATGTAAAAAAAAAAATAACTTAAGGTCGGGCAAAAGTATTTTCGTATTGTTCATACAAAGGAAAATGTTTGTTTAGGTATTTTTTTTTATTTATTTATAATATGTAAGTGTTGTTTTGATCGATGATTTGTTGCCATCTTATGGGTAGTGCCATGATTCCATTCCTATAGGAATTTTGAGATTTTTGATTAAAAAAAACTGATAGGTAGTGTTAACAGTGTTCTTTTGAGGTTAGCTTTATGCTTCGGAATCGATAGTTTTATCCGACGGCAAAAGCTCGTAGTGGACGATTCCTTTCCAATCCCACCATACACATAGCATCTCTTTGTTCCGAGTCAGGCCGGGCTTTGCCACGATCTGTGGGGCTTGTCCATGCTTCGACCATGATCTTTTTCGGATATTCTTATCGTAATTCACCTATTTTTCATCACCCGTAACCAATTGTTTAAGAAATGGTTCGGAATTGTAAATGGAAACACGTTGCATTAGGTTTTTTTTAATGGAAAAGACAAGGCAAACGAGCGTGCGGGTCACCTGATGGGAAGTGATTACCGCCACCCACGACCCCGTGCAACACCAGAGGACCTACAGGTGCGTTAGCGGCCTTTAAGATAAGTTGGGCGCCGGAGCCCGGCATTACCTGATGCAAAATGCAGTGGTATAAAACCATTACTTCACGCCGGTTTTAAATGCCGGGGGTGGTAATGATCCGGTCGAGTCTGCCCATGCGTGTTGCCATTGCTGGCGACGTGACTCTACCACACGTACTTTAGTCACCTCTTACGACACCACCAGTACTAGGATGACCCTATTCTAGGCCGGGATCACACGGCACAAAATGTTTCTCTCAGTGAGATCATGTGGTACCCAAATGTTAAGTTTTTTCTGTTTTATGATCAACATCCAGTTCTTCAGCAATGTCGTAGCTACTAATATGTCGATGTTGCTCAACTTTCTCAAAGATGACACTGATTTTATCTGTGACAAGGCGATCAAAGTGAACCTCATCTTTCACACTAAAATTTTCAGACTTGAAACGCTTGAACCACATTTGTACTACTGTTATTGATACCCTATTAGGCCCGTAAACCGCACAAGTTTTATTCGCGGCGTTCGTCGCATTTTTACCTTTTTTGTAATAAAACTTTAAAATATACCGAATTTCTTCGCCACATACGTTCATTTTGCCTGCTTGAAAAATGTTGGGAATAGTTTTTTTTTAATTGATTGCAGCTTCAGAATATCACATTTAATGGCACTTAAACCAGCCAGTTACATTCAGTACAGCCACAAAGGTTTGATTACTACTAATAATGTATTCGAAATACGAAAATACTTTTGTACCGAACTATTATACTCAACGGGCAAACGCTACGGTTTCTACATACCTCTTTCGCTTCGTCCACTGTCATCAAGAGGTTGATACCTCTTTATACATGCCCTCCAGGAGTTCCGCATGCTTTTTACGTAACCTTTTTCCATTATTTTTGATTTTTTAATCAAAAATCAATATTATAAAAGTAAGTAGGTATAAAACAAAAAGTTGAACCAAACTTTTCTAATTACTTATTCATAAATAAACAAAATATACTAGGTAATTCAGAAAATAAATATTTCCATATAAATGAATTCTAATACCAAACATCCAATCAACATCTATTAGATATCGTCAAACAAATCTAAACTGGCTAAAACGCCGTTTAGGCAGCAAAGTAATCGAGCAAATCGATTACCAACTCAAATATTTATACGTATTATGTCCATTTAAAATATAGTTGGCTGATTTATTGAACTGGTTTCGTAGTAATTGCGGATGATTCAGATTATTTTAGAAAAAAGCTGTTGTATATAGGTATATGTGAATGTAAACGCGATAGGTTGTGGGTTCGATTATGACTTGAAGGAACAAAAATAATAATATTTGTTATTTCTTCGCTCTGGTGTCGAGGCAAAGCGCGGCGTTCAGTTCCGTCACCTTACATTCAATACTATCAGAATTCGGCGGAATACGAGGAGCGCAGTGTGTTAACATTAGGTTCTCATTGCCTATTTTGTGTGTGAGGGATACATCGTGAAGCTGAAGAAAAAATATAGCTAAGTTCATGTTAAAATAGGCTCGAGACGAGCCTCATATGTTGTATATCATGTTATCCACATTTATTGAGTGAGATAAGGGTAAATGTTATACAGGATAACTAAACTACTTTGGATTTCTTGGATCTATATACAAAATGGACGTAAATCATTGATGATATGATTTTTAGGCCGTGGCGTTGAAGCACAGGCGTGTGATTATAAGCACGACGGGTTGTAGGTTCGACAGGAGTCGATTTGCTCGGGTAGGAACCCGAGCCAAATTAAATATTTCTTCTATTTGTAATTATTAAGGTGGCTGAACCTATGGCAAATGAAATTAGTCTCATTAAAATGTTTCATCATGTGTAAATTTATTAAGCAGTGTCGCTACTCGCTATTAGCCTAAACAACTTCTATTTATTTTTTGTTAGTTTACAGAAATTTAATATTAAAATATAAACGTAACGTTTAAATGAATAAAATATATTAATTTTTATTTTCTCCTTATCTTGATGATTTTATGATAGAAAATAGAATTATTTAACTTCGTTCTCAACGCACAATGCGGAATCCCAAATTTTCTATATGATATCATATTTAACAGCCAAAGTGAGTCATTACGCATTATTTAAATTATTATTTAAATTTGTACTAATTGCTTTCTATTGTAAACAAATATTTAACGACTTTGGTCATAGAGGAAAAACGGGAGGCCATAGACGAACTTGAAATTGGTTCGAATAGATAGTATCTATTGCTTGTATTTTATTCCTTCGATTGTATTGACAAAAAACAACAAAACATTCTATTTATTTATTTTACTGGTATATTTAGAAATATACCAAAAAAATATTTATTTTACAGGTATATTGAGAAAATTTTAGAGATACTCTATTTTTTTTTATATAATAATAATATAAATATAAGACTAGGCAACTTTTGTTTATTATTCGGCATCGATTAAAAATTCTAATTTAATTGGAAACAGTCTCTTTAAGATTGCTTCAGTTATCTTAAACATTAATATTAGGGACGATTTACGAAGTTTTATGTATTTCTTATCAAACGGCTACAAAAATTAATACACAACTCCCACTAGTATGTTTGTTTAATTAATTATGGATGTTATAAGATAATGTAACTGGTTATAGAAATTAAATATGTATTAGAGCATATTACTTAAAAAAAGTGCTCTTAATATTTAGTTAAGAATTATTAGTTACGTTTATATAGAATGTTCAGTGATACTATATGTTACTTTGATAATGTATGAACAATAGCATATAAAATTATAAAAATCACATTATAATTACATTATATAAAAGGGATGAATATTTTAAATTATTTTTTTATAGCATAAAAATACTTGAATGCATTATTGAGTCCAGTTGATATTGCAGTTATACGTTATATGGAATATTTCATATAATTCAAAATGCGAGTTGCTAATGTCATGATTATTACTTTTTGCTATTTTTATTTTTCTTTTTATTTTAATAATTTATCAGTAGTATACTTTTGTTAGTAAACATTAACCTTGTCCGTATTGTACTGTTTCTTATTCTATATGGTGACAGAGATGTACGTTTTTTTAAAAGTATAATACACTTTTTTACGATAATAAGTCTTATCAATTTCTAAACGTGTTACTTCAAAGTAGCATCTGAAAATTTCCTCATCAAAGTCAAACCAACTTATAATTTTTACTATTTTATTGTAATTTGTCGAAGAATATGATTTATATTATATTTGGAGATTTTTTACGTGGTTTATTGTCGGTTTGTAATAGTAGTTTGTAGTACTTCGGTAAAAAAATTATATATTTAAGATATTTTCTGGTGATAGTTTTCTTCTTATTATTTATTTTTCACTGAGCTTATATACTTATTCGTTACCTAATTGGCTGTTTTAGAGAAATCTGATTTCGAATTATACGTGTAAGGAAGGATTATAAATAACGTAATTTTGCATTTTGTTATGACAACGTATGTTCCAACATATGATGGATTATTGCGGCTTATTTAATAGTTATTTACAGTTGATACCTGTACAATCAACTCATCTCCTCCTCCCTCTCCTCCTCTATATTTTCCACATTCTCCTTAAAGAGAGCTACCAGACCATCTCGTTTTTATTTTATTTTCTCGTGTCCGCCCCCAACGAGAATCTCATGGTCGATATCGACTTAGTATGATTCAACTTTATTTAAATTTACTTCAGAATTTTACATAAAATAATAATTATTTTATATAAAAAAATATTCAATATTTTTATATATATCTACGCGTAATTTAATTATAGGTTAGTGCAGAATAATTCATGCATTTGTCGTCACAAACTAGCCACTGGTCCATAATAAATTCAGCTATCCTACTTCATTTACGTATTCGAGATTACGTGAGAAGTCATATAAGACGGTCCCCTTGCCATCAGTCAGGCTGTCGAGGTTCTACATGGATATGCACTTTGGTCCGTCCACCGTGCACGGGAGTTAGAGCCGGGGGACCGTTTGAAGTGAATGGACAGATGGGTCTTTTTAACTGGACTCACAATTATATCATAGTTCGTACCGATGTCAAAGAGGGACGCGGTTTGTTTGAGTATAATTTCGGTGGTCATTTTTACCAATCTAAGACAGTTTTGACTCTTTTTTTTCCCACAAATGGAATTTGTGGAATAAATGATTTGGGAATACCTAATATCATTTAGTTAATAAAGTTTAGGTTCAACTGTTATTTTTTCATTCTAAAATATTTTAGAGAATTTTTAGAGAGGTGCTTAAAAGGTCGGATGACTATTTTTTTAATAAAATAACCATTAGGTACTTTAAGTAATATATTTGCTTTTAATATATGTTTTAAAATATTTATTCTTATTATAATAGCTAACGTTAATAGATTGAGTAAAAAATTATATGTGATTATTTATACAATTTATAGAGCAACATGAAACAAAAAATGATCTCATTGTTATCATTTAAAGAGTTTTTATTTTTTTTATCATTAGGTATGGAAAAAAAAACGAGCAGGGCGCGAAGCTTCCTAGTAACTTACTACTACATTATATACAAATAAATATAAATCCCGCACACAGCAGGATAGGCAGAGGAAATCTAGTGTAATACACTCCGTTCCCCATTTTCTGCCGAATTCTGGAGGCATTGCGTGTTAAGTGGCAGAACTCAACGCCGCGCTTTGCTTCGACACCGGAGCGAAGAAAGGGAAGTATACATTTAAGTAAATATCTCATCTCCTCGAGTGGGGATTGAACTCACAACCAGTCCAGGTTTTACAGTCACACTTTGAGACGCTGCGCTACGACTGGCATATAAATGTACCAATATTTTTAACATTTTAAAGTGTTATTGCATATTTAGGAAACAAAAATAGTTATTTAGAAAATGTTAAAAAAAACTACAACAAACGTATAAGAATTTCCACATATGGCTTAGTGGACGATTTCCAAAAGACGCGGGTTCAAATCCCGCTACATCCATATCTTTACACGTTTCCTAAATAACGAAACTTATCAATTTATTAATATCTTCTCATAGCGACGTGAAAACCAACAAACCCCATAACAATCTGTAATGGAAAATGATAATGTAAAACGTGTGCCTTTAATATGGTGTTACACGATCTGACTTTATCGTATTTCGGCACGCGGCTGCTGTTTGCGGACCTGCGGCCTCCGCGATATATCCGTCAATACTGACTGATTACTTAATAAACACAATACGATTTGTTTCCAATGTAAACCTTATTTTTGTTATATATCATTATTTTTATTATTTTTGAGGCCAGTCGTAGTGGCGCAGTGGCACGAGATGTGACTGTAAAACCGACTGGTTGTGGGTTCGATACCCACTCGAGGAGATGAAATATTTACTTAAATTTATATTTCAATTTATTCGCTCTGGTGTCGAGGTTAAGCGTGGCGTTGAGTTCCGCCACTCAACACGCCTCCAGAATTCAACAGAAAGTGGGGAACAGAGTGTCTTAATACAAGGTTCCCTCTGTCTACCCTGCAGTGTGCGGGATACAGCGTGAAGCTGATATATTTTTATTATAGAAGCCACTCGTGGCGCTATATCCGTCAATACTGACTGATAACCATAATACGATTTGGTTCCAATGTAAACCTTATTTTATATATTGAGGCTAGTCGTAGCGCACAAACGTGTCACTGTAAGTGCGACAGGTTGTGGGTTCGATTCCTTTTATATTTTCATATCTTCGCTCTAGTGTCAAGGTAAATTGCGACGTTAAGTTCTGCCACAACACGCAATACGTACAGAATTCGGCGGAAAGAGGGACCCTGCTACAATCGGGATACAGCGTGAAGCTGATACAAAATATTCTCATTATATATTACTGGTATGTAGAAATTGCAGAAGAACGAAAAACTTTTTAAATGTAACATGTCAGCTTCTTACTAGTCCCCTAGTACTTATATATGTGATAGAGGTGTAAGATACTGAACGTTAAGACTTATTTAGCAAGAAGTTATAATATATGTTGTATTACATATCAATATCTACTGTTAAATAAAACATATTCTTACGTTAAAAAGTTTATTTTCATATTTATTGTGAAGTATAGAATCATAATATAAATTATTTATATTATATATTAATAAAAGGGCGTCACGGCGCAGTGGCACAAGCATGTAAACGCGATGGTTGTGGGTTCCATATCCGCTCTGGAGAATGAGTTATTATTTATTAACATTTCATTTCGCTACGCCACTCTTCAAAAATTCAACGGAAAATTGGGAACTGAGTACCTAACTTTAAACTAGGTTCCCGGATACAGCGTGAAGCTGAACAAAAATAGAAAAAAATATTGAGAAATATAATTAAAAAAAATGGATTTTACCAGCTATACAATGTTATAAGTACAAAGCAAAGTTATGATAAATAATACGTAAGTTTACCTACTTACACAAAAAAACTAAACCCGATCGCTAATAGACGGTCCATTAGGTATAACTAATATTAAAAAGAAAATTATAAAAGTTATGTGACATATGAACAATATTATAATAATTTGTATTGAGAATCCATTTAAAGTCATTCAATCCGATCAGCATTGTCCCCAAATCCTATTCAAATTTAAGAAAAAAAAACTTAAGCAGATTGTCAAAAGGATCTGAGATTAAGAGAAGCGTATAATTGATTTAACTACTATTATTCGATGTATAATTATCTGGAGGATACTTCAAGGTGTTTTGTGATATGGAAAATGTCATATTTAATAAATTAAAATGCAGCTTCACGCTGTATCCCGTACACAGTAGAGTAGGCAGAGGGAACCTAGTGTTAAGATACTCTGTTCCCCACTTTCCGCCAAATTCTGGAGGCATTGCGTGCTGAGTGGCAGGACTCAAAGCTGCGCTTTGCCTCGACAAATATAAATGTAAATAAATATTTCACTTGTTGGAGTGGGGATCGAACCCACAACCAGTCGATTTTACAGCCACACTTTGTGCCCCTTCGTCACGGCCACGGTCATAATTTTATAATTATCAAAAATTCTGAACAGGAAAAATGGGAATTTATAATAATATTAAACTTAATTGTTGGTTCCTCGTTTTAAATAGAAAGTAACATCCACATACTCAATACTCAACTGTTAATTATTGAGTAGAACATATTGTAAAGTAGTTGCGTAAATATCTCTAGCCAATAAGTGTTAGTTAAGGTTTCAGTTGCAGTTCGAATTTCGTAAAGCGTTAAGTTCCGCAAAGGCTTATTCTTTGTGTCGACAATAACAAATAGTTATATCTAGAACATAAATACAAATCTAGGTAATGGAACGAGAAATGTAATATATGAATATTTCAAATAAAAGAAGACATTAAAAGTAGGCTTTCAAAAATCTCTCTTATAATCAATTTAAAAAAAAATCTCTAGTACCGCGCAGGTGAGCCGTGTAGCGAATAGCGGAGAAATCATACAATCTTCATACAATCTGCAACGTAAATGAATATGCTGCGCTTTGACGCACCGTAAACGACTAACGCGCTGTTCTTATTTTATCGATTCTAAATACAGCATACAGCATGGGTAGCTACCTAAGGCAGGTATAGCAAATTCATGAAGGTAGCACGATATGAAACTCTAGGTACCATCAAATAGGACTGTCCTGAAAAATCTTTCGGGCCAGGTGCCTAAGGTGCCAGCGTACATTTAACAAAACTCATCTCAATGATAAAAGGCGAGGAGCAGGCTATGCTGCATCAGAATATCCAATAAAACTGAGAATAATTTAATTACTGCACGGCGTGGACTGGACGGGTACTCCACACACTCAGTTTGAAAAACGGTTTTCCCGTCCTTTCTAAATGCAATATCATTTATTTCGTTTCCGATTAATAGTTTTTGAGTTATTTTCGCTGTAATTTATTTGTTTAGGGAAAAATGTTCGTGTGCACGGTCTCGAAATAGCTTGAACGGAACGTATAAGTGCATTTTTTTTAGTGCTTTAATTTTTTGTTTCTTTTCCAATGAAAGTAGAAATAGAGTGATTCGATTTTCTTATTTTCAAACAATTTTATTCAACGCGAAGAAGAAGTAATTGAAGTACACAACGAATGCTGGAATAGTGTCTTCTTTAGTAAAGTTAATATGACCGATATTAAATACATTTTTACTGATATAATTTGTATCCTGTATGCGTGAAAGTTATTACATTAAGGATGATATATTTTTTTATTAGATCTGAGGTATGTATGTATGTTAAAATTTTGAAAATGTTTTTTTGTAATTTATATATAGACGTTTACGCTTGAAATTTGTTAAATACAAAAATATACTAAATTCCCACAAATTAGGCGAAATCCAAGAGGAACTTAAGTGTAGTCATAGCAAAATGACTTTGACTTTTTGAGAAATTAACGTTCAATCAGTATTAAGTACCATTGAATTGTAAATCCATACTGTTTTTTTAAATGTAATTTATTTTCATATAAAACTGTCATATAATAATAATAATAATAATATCCAGAGATGGATCCCGGCTGCTGCGTCACAGTAAAACATTTGTATATTCTCTAAGGGGCCTCTACGTGTTGGACCTGTGTCCCCACGCACGCCTTCCAAAGGACCGGGTTCTTTTGAATCCGACAACTACGAAAGAGAAACATAATAATAATACTAATCACACGTTTTGTAAACTAAAATGTAACTTAAAGTGCTCATTTTCAAAATTGATCATAGGTCTATTAAGTGGTTTTGGATTTTCAAGAAAAAGATAAGACTAGCAACTTATTTACTATAATATAAAAACTACATGCTGTTCAAAATAACATTGATAACAAATATTAGTACTATTAACATTATTTTCATTTAACACAGTCGGTTAAAAAGAGAAAAAAGAGTTAAAAAGATGTGGTTGGATAAAAGAACAGGTGAAGCGGTACTCTATCAATAATAGATGATACATTTTCATTGAGGACTTCGTCTCTTGATTTTGATATTAAAATTGTAATGTTAAGAAGATATAATACTTCAATTATAAATATTATAACTTTAGTTGAATATATTTTAATATTATTTGATTATTATCGGTCGAAAGTAGAAACAGTGAAGCTTGGCTAAGTTTTAATTAGCATTTTCGAAAATTATCAAGAGATGGCGTTGGTCGTATCATGTGAGACTTAAGTAACTTAACAAGCTTATAAATATAATCTAGTAAACCTTATAGCCTCACAAAGTTATATATTCTACAATAATATGACAAAGATAATTATGGAGATTAATGTAAATGTGAGAATCACAGATAATATATTAATTATCTAAAAGAAAAATATTTCTGAAGGAGCTGAATAAATATAATGCGTATAGGTATTTTTATGTAGTTTTATAAGAAAAAAAAATATCATTTACAATTTCTTTTCCTCAAAATATATCAGGAATAATGTAAATTGTAAATTGTTTTGGTATAACAATAAGGGGCTCCTTACGCAGGCCCTAAGATCGTATTTAAAAACCGCTCTCGACTCTGAGATAGATCTTGAGATGCCGTATTCATTTAAACATTACAGCCCAACAATAAAATCGGCATCTCAAGACCGATCTCAGAGTTGAGAACAATTTATAAATACGGGCCTGATTTGAGACAGAAGTAAGAATAACACACAATATTTAGATCGTACACAGTGTTTACACTCTATATTTGAAGTGAAGTAATACAAAGATGATGGTCGACACAGCCTCATGTATAATGTGCATACAAATCCTAGTGGGTGGTTCTTAGCTACATATGTCTATCCGACGCGACGCCCCCTACACGTGTTAGCTTGTCGGTGCTATACGGCCTAGAAATCGGCATTTATTTTAGTTAAAGTTATTTAATTTTTTTTATCAGCTTCCCGCTGTATCCCGCACACAGCAGGGTAGGCAGAGGGAACCTAGTGTTAAGACACTCCGTTCCTCACTTTTTGCCGAATTCTGGAGGCATTGTGGGTTGAGTGGCAGAGCTCAACGCCGCGCTTGACCTCGACACCAGAGCGAAGAAATGGAATATATTTAAGTAAATATTTCATCTCCTCGAGTGGGGATCGAACCCACAACCAGTCGGTTTTACAGTAACACCTTGTGCCGTTGCGCCACGACTGGCCTCTTGTCAAGTTATTTAATGGAAATTTCATTAATTTATTTTCAATTCTTTTTAGCTTAATATAATGTTTATTTCAAATATTTTATTTCTTGTCTACACTTACTATTATCGCCTTTTATTAAGTTTGATTATCGGTGACATTACTTCGAAATTCATTTGTAGGTATAGTAATAAAAAAATATATATTTTTTAAAGTAACACTCTAGTGAAAATTAATAAGTTATACAATCTGTAATCTTTTAATACCATACAATACATACATAAATCTAAAACCAACAAAATATTTTTTCTAACTCTATATCAAAAATACTTAGTTATACTTTTAAATTATGTTCCCGAAACAAGGAAGGTACATCAAAATCGATTAAGCTCATAGCGGCAAGGAACGAGATGTCAGGCTCATAGCCCCCTCCGTGGGGTGAAAGTTTAGGAAGCGGTGCTTAGACAATACACACTCCACTCCAAAGACTCGTTATTGCTTTAACTTTCATGCGTAATGCCTTTAAAATTATATGAATTAGTATTTACGTTAGAATAGATTTTCGTTAGATTTTTGTTGTAATGTCAATTTCTTATTTTGTAAAGTGACATATTAACATTAGGCATTTATTACTGTAAATACTTTATAGTGCTTTATATTTTTAAGTTAATTTGCATATCTAATTGTATTGCTTTATGTTAATGATCGTTTTTTATGGTTCCGTACCTTAAGTTAAAAAAAAGACGGAACCCTTATAGTATCACTTTGTTGTCTGTCTGTTTGTTAAGATCCGTCTCCAGAATACGAGGAGGTATCAATCTAAAGTTAAGTTTAAATCATTTATACATTCTAATATACGCAATCAAAAGATACGGATGTTTGTTACAGAAAAATATATTTTAAAATTATAATTGTTATTTATTTTATTGCAAAATTTGTGCATATGCCTGTAAACTTAACTCTGTTTATTTTTTTTAAGTCGTGTTTTCCTCGAATCAAAAAAATATAGTTCGAATCCTAGTGGATCAATTTTTTTTAAGCTTCACATTTTATCCTGCTGCAGCAGAGTAGGCAGAGAGAACCTAGTGCCAGCTCAACCGTGCTTCGATCCATCACCAGTGATTCCATTACCATTCGAGACATTCAGTGGGGGATATCGTCGTGTAAATATGTGGGTTCGATTCTGACTCGAGGAAATGAAATATTTAATATTTTCATTTACTCGTTTTGGTAATAAAGCACTGCCTAATCCCCACGCAACACGCAATGCCTCTAGAATTACGGAAAGTATCAAACGGAAGTGTCTTAATGGGAACGGAGTGTCTTAGCACTATGTCCCCAGTTTCCCTCTACCTACCCTGCTATGTGTAAGATACAGCGTAAAGAAAAAAAATCATCTAAATCTACGATCCCTTCAAGATCTACAAAATCTATAGTCAACTTCGGTAAGTATGTACATGGGCACATTTTCCGGTCTCCCCCAAGTAATTGAAAAGATAAAAGTAATATTGAATCTAAATCATGGTTTTCAGAGTTGAAATTGGTATGTTATTTAAAAGACTTTCTTACTAACTTAAAAGAAATTTTGTATGTAAATTAGTAACAGCTTCAATTTTTATTGATTAAAATATTTCTCGTTAGAGGTTTTTTTACTGTGGGTGTTACAATTTATACGACAGTGCTAGAATTTTATATATTATAAGAATCTAATTACAATAAATGCAAATGGTAATTTGCTTTGCTTTATTCGAGTTATTATGAAAGTCTTTTATATTTGAATATTTTTATTTTTAATCTCTAAAGAATCTTTTTACAGAAAGTTTTTACAAAGTTTCTCATTTATTAGTTTTAATAGAAACTTACGATGCACCCGCTAGGTTAGTGGCTTATTTCTAGCGATAGAAAATATTGTATTACAATCAATATAAATAATACTTAACCATACGTATAATATTTTTTACGCTGTTTACCGCATGCAGCTAGGGTAGCTAGTGCCTAATGTTAAGACACTCCACTTCCATTCTATTTTATAGACATTGAGTAGTGGAAATAAATCGCCGTGCTCTGCCTATAGATATAAGAAGAAATGAAAATACCTAATTTCTTCTAGTGTGAATTGGAACCCACGACCTCGCGCTTACACTCACACGCTTGTGCCCCTGAGCTACGACAGGCCTATATTATATGTATTAGAACACACAACCATCCGTACAACACGGTCTTTTATGTATATTGCTTTGACGAAAACGACGCTAAATAGATACCATTATGCAACATATTGTATACGATAGAGTGTGTCGGGCCTCCAGTCTTATTCTTAATAAGCCGAGTATCAAAACACGCCCAAGTCGTATGTCTCCATTGTACTGTGTACCAGTTCTCAAATGGTAATTATATAAATCATGTTTATAAGAAAGAAGGGGTAGTCGTCAAAATCAATGTGAATGCAGGCGGGGAACGTTGGAACCCTTAGAGGGAGGCGAATGTGTATCAACTGTAACCTTAGAAATTCTTATGCTGGTCCCTTTATTGTATAATATATTTTGTTCTGTTTAGTCAAAACAAACATGTTTAATCTTATTTCGTGGGAATGATCATGAAGTACTATTGTAAAAGTTTTGGAATGGAAAGGAAATATGAATATATGTTGACAAAATAACCTATTGGTTTGGTTTAAGGTCATTTTTTTCTTATAAATAGAATAAAATTCTGTATTATATTATTATTATCTTTATTTTAAGCACTCTTGTTGGGTACAACGTAGATACTCCTATATTAGACTGCTATATATCCATTATTATATATACATATAATAAAAAAATATTATTATAAAAATAAATAAATACAATTCCATATAAAATAGTCTTAGTAAGTAGTTTTGTTTTTGTTTATTTATTGTGATCCTTGTCCACGAGACGTAACAGCTATTTGTAAGTATGTCAAACAATAAATGAATAATAAATGATTTTTTTTTTCATAATTACAACATTGAACTAACAATGGCGGCACGCAACTCTTTATAAAATGGCTGACTGTAAAATATTATTTTCTGAAGATTTTTAGTGTTTAAGGTACTTACCGACTCTTCTTAGCGGAGCTGTGTCCACGCCGGTGGTATTTTTATTCGATAATTCAAAAGTGTTTGCAAGAGTCTATTTGAATAAATAATATTTTGAATTATATTTTTTGTTTATGTCTATTATTATCATATATATCTTCATATATCTATATATATAGGAAAATCGCTAGCTGATCGGTGTCTATCTATACATTGAAGATATTTGAGAAAAAATGGTTTTTGGGGTCATTTAACAATGTAACAGAATCCAAAACAATTAGTTAAGAATATAAATATGATCACATTCGATCACCGCAGAACCATCGTGTTCAAATGATATTAAAGTAATCTTTTTAAGCGTCATAAACCAGGTAAAATTAGAATATACGACTCATATGTTCTTATTACATTTTCATATCTAAATGAAATAAACTATTAGTGACAGCCACAAATGGACGCACAAAAGTAAACTTTCACATTTTTATCAAATATTATTATAATATGGTTATATGAGAAAAAAAAAGCTTAAAATTCAGCAACCCGTCCAACTTGAACACTCATAATTCTTTGAACTTAAGTGGTTTTATGTATAGAAAATTGGCTTCGTCCGTTTGTCTGTCAATAGGATCTGTTGAAATCTTTTTGAAGGATGCCAGTAGTTTATTCAGGTGTCCCGTACCACGATATGTAAAGGTGACGGATTAAAGCCGCTTTGAATGGGAGTGTTATTGGCTTTACAATTTTGTCATAATTTTTATTTACGTCATACATCTACAATATATACCTCAGAGGAGGATTGTGGATTCCATTCAGGTTAAATTTACAGCTCCATTGATAAGTTTATTTACGTAAATACAAGATTTCTTGATAAAATAGCTTTGATGACGTGGAGTTTAAGTGAAATGTGAAAGTTCCTACTTTCAAGCTTTTCATTTATTTTCCATTAGGTACTTATTATCTGTATATCTAATCAAATAATAGAGAAATCGATTCTGTATATGAAAGAAATATAAAAAACATTAGATTGGTTAACATGTGTTCTTAGAAAAATATACAACAACACAATAAACAGGCCTACCAACTGCTAATATTTAATATGATGGTGCCATATATAAATATTTTAATAATATAAAGTATAAAACTGAGAGTGTGATTACATGTTCTGTTAAATAACTTTTACAAGGATATAAATTTATTGTTAAAATAGTGAGAAGGGGTGTCGAGCGGTATAACATAAAGCGGCGGAGTCCAAACTTTGTTTACTTATTTGCGGACATTTGATACTGTTTAAGCGATTTTAAAATATTTCGATTTTGAAAGTACTGTGTAAATTGATATATATCTTCGTTCTGATAGACCAAACGTGTCATATTGAAAATTATTTTCCTTATATTTATTAAATTCTATTCTTTTTTTTTTTCAATTTTATTAGTTACAAAGTTAACAAATAAAAATGTTACAATATAAAGCTGAATAGATTTTGAATAATAGAAATAATCGTTTAACTTATTGTTATATTGATAATGAAATTATGATATACTAGCGAATATTACTTGTTAATATAATTTTATATAAATGTGTTACTATAGTTTTTGCGTGAAAGCAGAACAAACATACATCCAAATAAACTTTTACACCTATAATATTAGCAACATTGGCAACTAAATTTGAAGATTGAAAAGAAAAAAAAGAAGCTAATAGGCACTCCAGCGATGTGAAATACGAATCAAATATCAAAACAATCTTAACTAGTCCAGTTAATCACCGGAAACACGTAAAATCCTCGTGTTACATCATAAACTGGGTAAGTACAGAGCTTTAAGCCCGCCGCCATGCAAAATCCAACTAAATCCACGTCGAAAAAAAAAAACATTCCTTTTGTCCTTTTTATGTTTAAACTGTAACAAAAACCAATAATTTCACGCTTTCGTATAACGTGTGTGCGGACCCAAGCAAACACCATATATTAAAAAGTTGTCGTATTATTTACAATCGTTTTACTCTATTTATTTTATGAATCTAATGTTGTTCTATAAATATTGATCTGAGGCACCATTTAACACGTCCCACCGGTCCGTCTGTTCGAGAGTCGCCGCCAGATGGCGTTAGTGGTGAAAAAGCCAGCTCTACAATGGAAGCTTGGTATAGCCTTTTTATTTAATTAGTGATTTGCGCGTTTTTTTTATTTTTATAGTGTAATTTTTTTTTATGTTCGAGTTTGTGGTATTTTTTTTTATGTTATACTCATGTAAGAAATAATGTTCTATGTTTGGTTCATATTGGTAGCACTAGCGAGGCATGGTTGTAGTGAACTTGGATTTTTCTGAGGCTGACGCGGCGCAGTGGCACAAGTGTGTGACTGTAACGCGACGGTTATGGGTTTGAATCCCACTCGGGGGAATTATTATTACTTATTAATATGAATTATTCCATTTAATAATATTTTAAAATTTCGCAATATCTCAATATGTAATGGCTCGAAAATTCAGCGAATAGTAGAGAACTGAGTGGTTCCCTCTGAGCATGAAGAATATAGCGTAAAACTGAAAAAAAACTTGAAATTTTAACTGTTTTCTTATTCAAGTGCTGTCGAATTGTAGTGAACATATTTTTCTCGATTACAAACTTTATTGAAATATCTATTATCAGTTCTTTTCTTCTTCATGTCAATACAAATTAGAGATCAAAGTTTATAACAATTATCATCGAACAACAACAACAATCACAATTCCAACATCAAATTCTTATTCAAGACAAACAAACACAAAATTTGCGAACGTTTTACATTTAGCACAAAAATTAATTTACATAATATATATATATATATATTTATTTATCATAATTTATTTACATTTGTAAGTACGTTGCTAAAATTTACACTCAAAATATACATATATAGGTAATTAGTATAAAACACTGTTAAAATAACTTTAAAAAAGTTGAGATTTTTCGAACACATGTAACGAGTGCTATTGTTATTATGATACTTAATAAAAAAAAAAAACAAAATATTTATATGTCCATAAAGTTATTATCTCCATCTTGGGATCAGCGCTGCAACGGTTTGCTGAGCTTCGAGCATTTGTTAATAGCTCTTTATAAATGTAATTTAACTACTTATTTGTGAGTGACTTCGCTTGTGGTTTGGATGTTGCCGGTTTGAATCCTAATGTTGGTTTGTATCTATGATTTATCTGTATCTAGTGGGAAGAGAATTTTTTCCAGCTTTACACCGTATCCCGCAGTGGAGTAGGTAGAGGGAACCTAGTGTTAAGTATACTCAGCTGTTCATTTTTCGCCGAATTCTGGAGGTATTGCGTGTTGAGTGGCAGAATGCAACGCTGCGATTTGCCTCGACATCAAAGCGAAGAAATCTAAATATTAAATATTTCATTTCCTCGAGCGAGAATCGAACACACAACCTATCGCGTTTATAATCGCACACTTGTGTTGTGCCCCTACGCCGCGGCTATCCACAAAAAATTTGCTTATATGTAGACAATGTACGCCACAATGTGAAATGAACAAATTCACTAAAAGTATAAAAAAAACCGTTCAAACCAACAAATTAACAGAAACACTGTAAACTCACCAAAAATTAAACGAACCGTTTCTCAAACTGTACGTACAGAACAAAAGTACACAAAAACTCTAATTTTATATACATATCTATAATATTCTATAAGATATAATCATAAGTAAACAACAGGGTTAGTTAATAATATGCATATTTATATATATTTATAAACCGGAAAGCATATGGCAACACACATTTTTTTTTTCCACCATACTTACAATGTGTGAAACACTGCGTACACATAGAATAGAACTTGTTAATTAATTTTAATTTCCTTGTTGTGGTACATTTAAGAAGGTGGAATAACTGAACTGAGATTTGGTAAAAATGTTGGCTTCGCTAGGCGGAGTCTACACTAGAGGTTATTTTAATTGATTTTCTTTTGTATTTGTAAATTTTTATTTTTCATATTATTTATTATATGGTTTATATTTTTTATATGTTATATGGCTAAATAATTTGCATTTTATTTATATGTTTATTTGTATTTTAATGTTATAGTACTGACACTACCAAAATTAATAGTTTTAGCCAGTCTCATTACGATATAGTAAGATGTAATTCCTAAATAACTAATACTTACTATATCTATATCTTTATAGAGAGAGAGACGTAGACAAAGAGAGACACACAGAGAGAGAGAGAGAGAGAGCGATACTTCACGGTAAAATTAAGTAAAATATCATATTTCGCTACACATTTAATTAACGTAGATTGAATTAGTATACGGGAAGGTGGATTATAAAATAACACTATATTACGCGCCATAACTATAAAATATTTTAAACAATTGATATGAAAAAGATAAAAATTTACTTTAAATTGCCTTTTGTTAAAATTAATTTAATTACAAGAATACAGTAAGATATTAATGCATACATTTAGATAAACATATGTTATTAAGTATTTAGTTTATGCTTATTGTGTATGAAAAATATAAATGTTTTCCTTGTGTTGATGAAGATAAAGTTAATATGAAAAATTAAACTAACTATTCAAGAGTACAGAGCTTAGACACTTACTTATTCCGATCTCTGTTTATTTTCTCCGCAATAAACGATTACAATAAAACACACACAAAAACAAATGCACTTGCTTTTATTGTGATCGGGTAAAAAATTAAAAAAAAAAAAGCAAAGTCCCACAACGTGAGTCCTCGGGCCAGCAGACGTCATTAGCGAAGCTGCTTTCTAATGCCTAACTGCGCTCCATTGTCGCGGTATAATGAGGAACTAACGACTGAACCTTACTGAAAATGTAAAAATAGACGCTTTTTATCGTTTCCAGATTCATTGTGAAGCGTCCATTGTTCACATGGTGTCGGGCTTATACATACGTTCCGTGGTTGGTTATGAGTTTAGGAGCTTCTAGAATATACTATTTAATTCCCACGCCTGGGATGAGGTTGCGGTTTTGTTGGGTTTTTTCGTATAGATAAATAATGTCAGTCGTGGTGCAGTCACAAAGTATGACTAAACTATAAAAAATCATTGCCTAAACGTAAAACAGACTGGTTGTGGGTTCGATCTCCACTCGAGTAGATGAAATATTTACTTAAATTTATATTTCCATTTCTTCGCTCTGGTGTCGAGGCAAAGCGCGGCGTTGAGTTCTGCCACTCAACACGCAATGCCTCCAGAATACGGCAGAAAATGGTGAACGGAGTGTCTTAACACTAGGTTCCCTCTGCCTACCCTGCTGTGTGCGGGATACAGCGTGAAGCTGATTTATTTTTATAAATAATTTGTTTTCTAGATGCATTATTTTTCTACGTATATTTCTCTCTGCAACGTGTAGATATGAGAAAATGTCCAAAAAGTATAGAACGTCATAATACTCTTCTGAATTTGTCACTATAATAGTGAAACATGAAAAATATTGATGATATGTAAATATATGTATGAGGAAAATAAAATTTCGTCTAGTACCATAGGATAATTTATTGAAAATACTGAATTGCATTCATGACCTAATATACATATGCTTGCAGCACATTTAAGTGATTTCATCTAATTTGAAATAAGCACCAGGAAAGCACTTTTGTCTTTAAGCTGCTGCCAAGCTAAAATTTATTAACTTCTAAATTTATTATTTATTTATTAACTCTATAGTCATCAATAATTTAAATAATTCGACTCAATCGTTGTTTTTTTTACAAAAACTGCATTGACAGCCAGAGTTTAAACCGAAGAAGATATAGCAACAAGCAGTTTCGAATTCAATTATTTCATGTTAGGAGAGTGTATAAACTAACAAACACACAGAAAGATAAGTATACAGACAGACAAAAATTCCGCTTAACTCAATTAATATTTTTTGAAATCTTTCATGCTTGTACATAATAAATCCTTTTAGTTATCCGATGTTAAATTTAATAAAGTAAAATAACGTTGGATCATGTAAAACTTAATATAATATTCTGGTCTTTTATATTTAGTCGGTGTACCAGCAAAGAAAAGATGCATCTTTATCGTTTACACTTACATTGCTTGTGTCGTTCTGTGATGTATTTTAAATTAAATAAATGTAATTATATATTACGAAGCAAGGCACATGAGGATCATTATGCAATAAGCTGTACTATACAGGTATATTTAACTTTTCCGTATAATAGGAATTTGATATATTCGTATATCTCTCTGCTAAAATGCGTAAAATTCTCTGTTTAAAACATTTTTAAAGTGTCATTCCACACTATGGAAAGAAAAATACTTATTAAGAAAACGTATAAAAAAATTGAACGAAGCAGAATTTGAACCAGCGTCTCTTTGAAAACCACCTAAGGACAGCTTCCAAAGAGGCGCGGGTTCAAATCCACGTTCAAATTTTTATACATTTTCTTCAGCTTCACGCTGTATCCCGCACAGCAGGGTAGGCAGAGGGAACCTAGTGTTAAGACACTCTGTTCCCCACTTTCTGCCGAATTCTGGAGGCATTGCGTGTTGAGTGGCAGAACTCAATGCCGCGCTTAGCCTCGATACCAGAGCGAAAAAATGGAAATATAAATTTAAGTAAATGTTTTCTTCTCATCGAGTGGGGATCGAACCCACAACCAGTCGGTTTTACAGTCACACTTAGTGCCGCTGCGCCACGACTGGCCTCTACGTATACGTTTTCTTAATAAGTATATATTACACACTTATCAGTATATTTTTTCACCTATCACATGCGCTGTCTAGCCCGGCCATACGTTTAGCACGTTTCAAGTTAGTATGGGCTTGCTGTACAAACACCGTGAGTTTGTCTTCGTGAGATTTATCTCCTCGTTCGGATCACCGTCACAGGTCATCTCCAACGAACTGGGTAAACATTCTTACTCTATTGTACTAAGATTAATTTTGTTAATACCCGGGAGTTCCTTTCGGGATTCATAACTATTCATTTTTCTTTTGTAGTTCGTGTATTCATTTGTGGTTGCTTTTATACAATTTTTGTTTATATAAAGCGTCCTTTTATTGGTAGAATGACAGAATTACTTTTGGTGTTGACAATTGTAATATTTAACTGAAATTGTCATACAAAATGTTGATATGTTTTATGTTATTATAGATATTAAAAAATTGATGCTATTATTAATGATGAATTATTGTATTGCATGAAATCTGTGGATAAAAGAATAGTATTTTTAATTCGTTTAATTTCCTGCTGTATATTTCGTTATTTTTTTGAGTCATGGGTAACTTGCCTATGCTGTAATAAAAAAATAAAATAAATAAATCAGCGTCACGCTGTATCCCGCACACTGCAGAGTAAGCAAAGGAAATCTAGTGTTAAGACACTCCGTTCTCTACTTTCTGCCGAATTTTGGAGGCATTGCGTGTTGAGTGGCAAAATTCAACGCCGCGCCTTGCCTCGATATCAGAGCGAAGAAATGGAAATATAAATTTAAGTAAATATTTCATCTCCTCGAGTGGGGATCGAACCCACAACCAGTCGTTTTTACAGACGCACTTGTGCCCCTGCACCACGACTGGCCTCAATAATAAAGAAATGAAATAGAACACTGATGGTATTCCTATTGTAAGAAAACAAATTAAACACTATAAACTTATAATTTTAAAATCAATGTATAAATATAACAACACTGTAAAAGGGGTAAAAATTATACTTTTAAGGGATTATATACAAGTAACAAATAACAAATGCCGAAAATAGAGCATTTTCTGTTGACCTAAAAAACAAAGACAAAGCCTTAAGTTATATTAATACAATGGTATAGGAAGAATTGTTCAGCCTGATGAATACTTTCTGATAATGCTCGAAAACTGGGATTCTACATCCAAGCCTATAGCTCTGATGTGGAATCCCAGGACCTAAAAGGAAACTAGGAAAGCTTGTTTAGGCGATAAAAAATAAATAAATCAGCTTCACGCTGAATCCCGCACACAGCAGGGTAGGCATAGGGAACCTAGTGTTAAGACATTCCGTCGCCCACTTTCTGCCGAATTCTGGAGGCATTGCGTGTTGAGTGGCAGAACTCAACGCCGCGACAACTTTTTATAAATATGCCACCACCTAGGTATAAAAAATATTAAAATCTAAAAGTTAATGTGACTTAGGACTTTTGCTTTGGTGCCTTGATGGCTGCCTCAATAAACAAAAAACATAGATTTAAATGAAATAAAATAAAAATAAATGAAAATGGAATTGTTTTTACTTTTCAGTCACCTCTCACATATTATGATTGTAAAATGTACAAGCGAATGCAGTTCTGCGTATTGACTTCGTTAACATAAACCATTTTAAATGACTGTATCTTCGACATTTGAGTGTCGCCGCCAGCAAACCGATAATTAATTAAATCATTCGATTTGTACCGACAACCAAGTAATTATTTTTTATTTTCAGCTTCACGCTTTATCCCGCATGTAGTAGCAGGAAAGACAGAGGGAGCCTAGTGTCAATACACTCCACTCTCCACTTCAGAGTTCAATTCCAGTGGTGCATGGTCACAAGCGTGTGACTGTAAACGCCACAGGTTGTGGATTCGATTCCCACTTGAGGTAGAAATTAACTATTTACTTAACATTCAATGTTTGCAAAATTCACCGGAAAGTCATTATTATGTATAAATTATTTACAATTAATATACGTTACGAGAGTCGTTTGATGTAAATTTCTTATCAACGAGTAGTAAGTATATATTTATACATAGCATATATAGTGTAGCCATCTGCTAAGTCTGTTTTTTTTGTTGTTTTTTCACTATCTACATCTTTATACATTTCGAAAGTGTTAAAAAAATATAAAATTGACAAATGAAGATATTCAATTTTGGAAATTGCAAAAACCTTATATAATTACATAATTATAATTACATATTATGTTTCCTAATAATTTAGTTTTCCGCATAAATATATATTAATGGTTTGTTACCTACATTGGTAAACAAATTTCTTTCAAAAAAGAAAAAAAAACAAAGAATATATATATATATATATATATATATATATATATATATATATATATATATATATATATATAAAATTGTTAGATATTTTTCATTAATTTCATCAAAATAAACTAAACGAAATAATCAAAAACCCATTAACTTCTAATATCATATCATATAGCGCAAATACAAACAAAACTATACAATAACAAACACCGAACATTTTTGAAGGTGGTCAAAGTTAACTTTTGCAATTTTTGCGAGGCACTGACGCAAAGCGCAAATGTAAGCGTACACCGATCCGGGCCAATGTTTGGGAATCACTTCGCTTTTGTACCAACTAGCCAATATACATAGGGCCCTTTGTTTGAAGACGTGTGATTTATTGGCATCGTCGGATTTGGTCGAGTGGCGGTGTTCAGTTACAACTATTAGATAGAACCATACCCTTATAGAACTATAAAGTTTTGCTAATCAAACCCTCGTGAGGACGCCCTCGGCGTTTGATGAGGTAACCGAGCTCATTGGATACTGTTTAGGTGTTGGATTTCGTTAATTGCTACCATTTTTTTTATATTGTGTCAAGTGAATGACAAGTATTTGATGTGAGTGATTGATTTGGTTAATTTTTATTTATTTTTTAGATTTATGCTCTATTTTGCACGTCGTTTCCCGCTATTCCGTCGAATTCTAGAGGCATTAGGTGTTGAGTGGCAGAACTCTACGCCATATATTTGATAATTATTAGAAAAAAAAACCGATAAAAAAGTCACATTAAATAGAGTTCACTGAAAAAAAGTGAACATAGAAAAAAATACATGTAAATTAGTGAATTGTAGGAGATTAAAAAATCAGATTCACGAGAAAGGATAAACCGTTGTTTAAAAACATATGCATAAAATAAATTTTCAATCAATAATATCTGCTAGTTCCAAAACTTATACATAACTTATACTAGCTAACCTGTCTTTGCCAAATTTCTTATTAAACCCTAAACAAGTCAACCCCCAACCTCAATTTACCGCAACGCCTAATTATAACATTGTCAACGATATTGTTTTATAAATATTTAGGGTGTACAATACCAGGATCACGTATAATACAGTAATTAAAAGATAAAACACTTCCAAATGTCGACAGCGAGGAGGTTAGGCTGGACAATGAAAAGGAGGGCCACGGTGTCATCTGCTTTTAACATAATTAAATATCTTTAAATAGCAGCGGCGACCAACCAACCAACCCTGTGGTTTCTAAGTGCCGCCGCATTAAATTTAGTTTTTGAGATGATTATGTCGCGTTCAGTGCTAACATTACGATTTGAATTATCGTTCAGGATTTACACCCCCGCCTTTTATGGCGTTCGCCCTAATTTTTCTTTCCCGGGGACGCGGCGGGGGTGGCGAATCAAAAGGAAGAAATTTTATAACGCAAGGAAAGTAAGTGGCTGCAATTTTAACGACTCTCAAACTATTGATGCCAGTTAGTTACGCGTTTTATTTTTCTTTCGAAAGTTTTCTTGAGCTTATTATGTGATTTACAATGCGTCCGCGGCTTTTCTTGTGATATAGGGTAAAACCGGGATAGATGCCTCAATGGAGTAGACGCCACATTTTATAAAAATCACAAAAACTGCAGAGCGAAGAAAGTAAGCCAAGTCCAAGCATGATTAAAAAGATTATATTAGAATGTCGTAATGTCTCTTTTCATAACATGATAACAATTCAAAGATTTAAAAAATGTGAAATAATTTTAATAATTCGATCTAAGGTACTTGGGCGCAATCTATTTCAAAAATTTGGTTGAATTTTTCGTTTATGCAATATTGATCAATCTCGCACTGCAGGCATATAGTATCTTTGGGCAACTATATACTAAAAGCTAAGTTCTGCAAAATCAAAGATAAAAAAAATACTAACAATTCAACATAAAGAACTCAAACTAGATAAATACAAAAGTAATTATCATATATTATTTATATTTTTTAAACTAGGAGATGTCTTCAAAAGGTGGTGGTCTTCATCTATCCCGGTTTTACCCTACTCGTAAACTTAGTTGAGGAATAAGTTTGGTTTGGTCTATAATTCAAGTCATAATAGTTCTAGATACATTATATATATAATATTATTGGCTATTTAAATCATAGTCGATTTTTTCTATTTCACACAAGATTTTAATTGTTGTTACACACACTGTGAATAGTGATTTTACCGAAAGTATATAATTTATAGGAAGATAAAAATACGTCTAATAATCCCACACATAGCAGGGCAGGTAAAGAGAACCTGGGAACCTTGTGTTCAACACTCCATTAATATTAAAACACTTCTGTTCCTCACTTGTGCTGGCGGAACTCAACACTGCGCTTAGCAACAATTTATGCACGTATAACTTTTAAAAAAAAGAAATTTCCTCAATCCACTTTAAAAAAGATTACATGAAAAAAACTAATGAGCTTTCAAAAGCACGATCACCAAAAATTTATTGTAATCACCGACCAAGTACTTTAATGGACTATATGTTTTCTTTAAATTGTAATTAAAAGTGCGTGTTTCGAGCTATCATCAGTAAGAGAAAGCATTAAGGCCGCCCCCAGTTTTATCTGAGATTGGAGCGAGAGAAACAATTGGGATTACTTTTAATTTAAAACGGTCTTAACATTCAGCATTCGCATCTTTTTTCACTTATCTTCGATCTGGCCTTGACTGATAGCAAATAAAAGCGTAAGAACTTTCTTGGACACTCCAGTTTGAAAATGTTAAATAATTTCACTGAATTATTATCATTTTAAATAATTTTTGAGGCCAGTCGTGGCGCAGGGGCACAAGCGTTTGACTGTAACGCGCTACAGGAGCTGGTTTTCTTCTCTCTGGTGTCAAGGCAAAGCGCGGCGTTGAGTTCCACTACTCGACATGCATTGCCTCTAGAATTCGGCAGAAAGTCAAAAGCCTTAACATTAGGTTTCCTCTGCCTACCCTGCTACATGCGGGATACAGCGTGAAACTGAAAACAAAAAAGAAAGTGATATTTAGAGAAGTAATAAGCGACACTGTATTTCTAAAAATATGTTATTTTTTGTACTAATTTCGATAAAAAAAACTAAAATATACAGAAAGCTAAAGCTATAAAATGGAATATTAAACATATAACAAACCATAGATCCTGGCACTAATATTCCATATTTTTTAAACTAGTTACACATTGTATACACTGTTCTTCGAATAATCTTATGGTTCATCATACTAATATTATAAATGGGAATGCAAATTTGTTTGTTACTATTTCACATCAAAATTACTCCTAAATTATAATTCTTTTCCACATATTCTTAAAGATAATAAAATGGACATAGGATAATGTTTTATTAGAAAAATATTCTATTTATGAGGCTAGTCGTGGCGCAGCGGCACAAAGTGTGACTGTAAAACCGATTGGTTGTGGGTTTCATCCCCACTCGAGGATATGAAATATTTATTTAAATTTATATTTCCATTTCTTCGCTCTGGTGTTGAGGCTAAGCGCAGCGTTGAGTTCTGCCACTCAACAAGCCATGCCTCCAGAATTCGGCAGAAAGAAACTCAACACTAGGTTCCCTTTGCCTACCCTGCTGTGTGTGGGATACAGCGTGAAGCTGATTTATTTTTATTCTATCAATCCTTTGCTTTAATATAAATTAAGGTTAAAGCGAGCGCAGTCGCTTGAGTATCAATCTTGAGTCTCTATTATTACATAGCATAGTCTCAGAAGTAACGATTATAAGACAAACGTTATATATAACGGTATTATTTGAACGCGTCACACAAAAAAATATATTGTATTATTAACTTTGTTTAATTAAATATTAGTTCTGCTTCATTTAACATATCTACTTTCCAACTAACTAGGTGTATAATATGGCAACACCTTTCATTATTTCCTTTTTTCTTTCTAAATTCCTATCACCTTTATATGATGTGAACTGATGATCCCTACAAGAAAGCTATCGTTATTAATAAAATGTTTATATTAGTTATGATATCTTTCTATAATATTATATTATATAGAATATTTATTTAATTAAATCAACAAAAACCTGTATCCGTCACAGATCATTTATAGATGAACTTAAAGAAAAATAGAAATTTCTATAAATTTAATGGGGCATAGATGATTTTGTTTAATAGATATAAAAAATAATTATTTTGTGGCCGTCGTGAGTACAAGCGTGCGACTGTAAACGTGATTGTTGTGGGTTCGATTTCATTTGAACGGCGGATTAAAATATTTATTACTTTCATTACTTAGCTCTGGTAATTAGGCAAAGCGCGGTGTTGAGTTTCGCCACTCAACACGTACTGCTTTAAGAATTCAGCGCAAAGTGGGAAACGGAGTGTCTCAACACTAGATTTCCCATGGCTACCATGCTGCGTTCGGGATACAGCGTGAAACTAAAAAAAATATTTTTTAATACACCCACGTGCCGGTATAAAAACGCCATGATAAATTTAAAAAATTGAAGAAAATAAATAAAAAACATTAACAATCTAGATTTTACGTCATTACGATTATGAGTTTAGAGGGTAGTAATAATTTAATTGTATAATTGGTTCCCGTGTACATAGATGTACCTTTTTTGCTGTATGATCCCGGCCTAGAATAGGATCATCCTGGTACTGGTGGTGTCGTAAGAGGCGACTAAAGTACGTGTGGTAGAGTCACGTCGCCAGCAATGGCAACACGCATGGGCAGACTCGACCGGATCATTACCACCCCCGGCATTTAAAACGTGAAGTAGTGGCTCTATGCCACTGCGTTTCGCATCAGGTAATGCCGGGCTCCAGTGCCCAACCCACCTTACAGGCAGGTAACGCACCTGTAGCTCCTCTGGTGTTGCACGGGGTCGTGGGCGGCGGTAATCACTTACCATCAGGTGACCCAAACGCTCGAGGCCTAGATTTGTACGTGTAAATGTTGTATTTTAAATTTTTCGGGACAATTTTTTTTGTTACTAATATTTCTGGAGTGGGCACCAGTTAGTTCTAGGGTGGGCATGGACAAAACGTGCCCCTCTTCCCTTGGTACCTGAATATTTTAGCTTTGTGGGGGTATATTTTTATCTCGTTGTTTTACCACAGCGGAAAAATAAATAAATTATATGTAATAATCTTCCCGCTCACGTCACATTGTGCCATGGCAACCTCAACCTACTGGCCAGACCTCATGGAGGCATTGACACTTAAAGTTCGGGTACCTTGAAAATAGTTATCTCGTAGATACTACTTAAATGTTAAAGTCAAATTTAACTTTTACACATCTTTCACATAAAATAAATTCTTTTAAGTTTTAGAATATATGTATTTAAGTATATATTTACATATTATATACATTATGTTGGGCCAAACATATCGTGAAATTCTGTGTACTCAAAAAAAAATGTACATCGCATAGAATTTGAAGATACAACTAACGCTACATATTTATTAATATATGTAAATGTAAATCAATTACAACTGTTTTTCCATTATTTCCCAAATGAACGCCTAGTTAAATAGTAGTTAAAACAAACCGTTGTTAAATATAAAAGTAGACGACATTCCATTGTATTCATTTGCATGGTGATTAAATTAAAACTTTTTGAAATTACCTAAACGTGGCCAGTGACCGAAACCACTATACGTACGTACATATATATAACGGTATTTAACATTACTAATTAGGCGTTATTCATTTTTTTTTATATTAAAGAGTAAAAATAACTCGATACGAACCAGAGTAATTGAATTGGAAATCCAAAGATTTTTCTGAGGCTAATTCAGTTTTGTAATATAAATATAATCTATGACCGTCAAAAAATTGTTAAAAGGTGCTTATTGCTTTCCTTCCGGACGGAGAATTTACGAAAAAATCTAGGACGAGATCGTTTTGTTTTTCGATTTTCGTCCATTTTAACGTCTTGCAAGATGATAAAACTGAAATCCGTAATTTATCTAAATATAACTAGGAAAAGCCTAAATCGTAAGTGAAAATATTTTTATAGGGAAAAAGCTCATAGTATTATTATTTTTAGTAATTATATATATGGCATTTAAATATTATGATTACATCTTGGTGCATGATCGGCTTCTACTCTTTAGCAAAAACATATTAAATTAATCCAAGTATATCACTTTTGCGTTAACAGTATCTTAATTTCTGAATAATAGATATCCGTCTGAGATTTAGTGGAAGATTTACGATATAATATTTATAACCATCTTATCATGTGGAGAAGACAATTTCTCAATTGGGAACTTTGTTGTTTATATTATATCACTGACGAAACTCCTTTTTAGGATTTTCCTTTCTAAGAAATTTCTAAAATTTCAAAGATATATATGTATTTCTATTGTGATCATATATTTCGTAAGTTATATTAAGTTATATCTGGGAAGTATTTTCAGTAGAAATGGTAGATGCGAAATGGCCGTGGCAACATCCAATGGCTATTGCTGCCGGCTGTGGTATTGCTGCCGGTAACAGGGTTAACGGTGTCTTAGCTGCATTGATAAGATGAACGTCAGCACAGCTGCAAGTTTGACCATGCAAAATACAGTGTTGGTAACGATGATGTTATAAGGCGGCTAAATGTGGCATTGCAGAAGAAGAATGAAAGAAAGATGAATGCTGCGGAGATGCGATCTCTTCGTAGGATATGTGGAGTTAGTTTAGCTGATCGAATCCGCAATGAAGATATATATACACAGAATGGCAGGTAGGAAAATGTTGCAGTGAATATGAAGAAGAAAGTAGGTACTCAGGTGGTTTGGGCACATCGAACAAGGAGATTCTCGAGGAAGATCAGGTAAGAAGCACGAGAACCCCCCGGAGGTCATATATGAATAGGTTGATGACAGTGGAAGAGGCGAAAGAGGTACGCAGAGATACTATGTACGTACGTAGTTGGTGCTCCGTTCTGTCTGGCTACACCGCCAGGGGTACAGCGCTAAACTAAGTAAGTAAATGTTTTATGTAATAATACACTTTCAAGAAGCTTTCTAGATCTCTTTACAAACAAATATCCCAAAGTCAATTGGGAGCATTGTACACGATGCCGAATACATTTAAACATTGACCAAATGAACTTTAACTTTAGGCTTATTAAGCTCGCCCCGACCAATTATTGTTATTATTATATAATTAATTAACCACCTACCCTCGCCTCGCTCTACACCGACCCCGACTGCATCACGTGTTATTTTGAATTACACACAGGCGTATCGAGTTAACTGTGACATGTTCTGTAATTACGGATATTCAGTTATTGTAAGATCTTTTTCTGATTGTTATTATTTTTTTTATGAAGATATTGTATTATATTGTGGCCAGTCGTGGTGTAGGAGCCGAAGTTTGACTGTAACTGGTTGTGGGTTCGATCTCCACTCGAGGAAATTAAATATTTATTTAAATTTATATCTTCATTTCTTTTCCCTGGCGTCAAAGCAAAGCGCGGCGTTGAGTTCCATCACTCAACACGCAATGCCTTCAGAATTCAGCGGAAAGTGGGAAACGGACTGTCTTAACATTAGGTTCCCTCTGCCTACCCTGCTTTGTGCAGGATACAACGTGGCCCTTATAACATCTCTTTATTCATTGTTGTCCGTCTGTCTATCTGTCAAAAGCCTTTAACTCAGGAACGCTTAGAGATATCGAGTTGAAATTCAAACCACGGACTCAGATCTACGGCTCCTGAAAAAAATATATATTTCTACGTGGACTTAAAAAAAGTCATGGTTATTTATATCGCAAAAACGCGTATTTCGACACTATAAGGGGAATCAAAATTAATAGGGTACTTCCGGTTGACCTCGAAGTATGAAATTTGACTGCTAGAATCTACAGGTAGCACTAGTTTAAGAAAAAATCTGAAAACTATACAATTATCGTTAAATTTAAAAAAATAAAAGCTTTAAAAGGGAGCAGAATTTGGTATTAAAGCCGTTAGTTCAAGATGAAAGAGCTTTGGCTAAGCTAAGTTTGAATTTCTGAAAAAGCTCGAGACTCCAATTTTTGTACGGAACCCGATTCGCGCTTGCCCGGTTTTTTATATTATAAATTTACCTAAATCTTTACCTTTCCATCTCTGTACGTTGTCACAAGTAGTCTACTTGTTACCAAATTTTCTAAAATATCTACTAAAATATACGCCAAAAATTAATTCGCTTAAAATAGTTACATTTAAAATCAGCAACTCATTTCACTAAATGAAATGCCACATAAATTTAGAGAACACAAGACTAGAATGTATGATATCTCAAAAATAATACACATTACATAGACTAAATAAAAGTTTCCATTGGTATTCTGAAAATATTTAGACATCTCGAGATTTTACTAAAAATACTAACAAAAGTTAACTGTACAAAATATGAAATGAACTTTTTATTTTGAATCTCAAATGCAATCATATATTCAACTATTAAATATCAAACGGTTAGTTGCAACGTGTAATTTCAAAATAATTTGTGAATGTATTATCGTCGGCTTTAGAAAAAATTATAGCAATTAGCACACATTTTGTACGAATTAAATGTTAATTTTATTATTTTTAGTCAAATTAGAAGTGAAATAGAGTTAATCTTTTTCGCCTACTTTATAGTGCTCCTTCGATGAAAGTGTAACATTAAGTAACTACTTGATAATAATTATTACTATATATTTAGATAATTTCTTAAATACTAGTAATAGCATTTATGAGAAGCTTCAATTTATATATTTATCGCAACACGATTTTTTAAAAATCTCATATATATAAATAATGAATTAGTGTTAAGACACTCTGTTCATCATTTTCCGTCGAATTCTGGAGACATTGCGTGTTGAGTGGCGGAACTCAACTAAATTTAAATATTTTATTTCATCAAGTGGGAATCGAACCCACAACCAACGTTTACACATTATGCCTCTGCGCCACGACTGGCCTGAAAAATATTAATGATGTGTACACAACGTGGAAACACCTCATCTTGGTATATATGTATAAGCTTCTAAAACTTAAATAATTCGAATATCTTTCATAATACTTTTTATAAAAGATAAATGGCGTTCTTACGCTAAAGCTCTTTATCACATCATACACGGCAATAATCGTTAACACTTATTTTAAATCTGACTTATATATGGTCATTATGAGTTCAAAAGGTTATTTTCATGTAGACTATTCTAGGAAGCTTTAAAGTGATTGGAACCGTATTAATATAATTTTACAATTGCACGTATCATTTTTTATTTATTTTTTATTTTGTCTTTGTCCTCGTTATTTTTAGAGTAAATAGTAAGGTTTGTAAAGTTTATTTTATATAGTATTATGTATACGTATAAGAATCGCTATATTTGTTTTTGGTATGAATTTTTTTTTTATAAATTTTTGAACTTTTCTTAATATTATCAGAAATTAGAGAATATAAAGCTTAGGATAGGTAAGAAATATAAAATATGTTTTATAGATTTTATATATAGTTACTTTTTATGACTGTATTTGGCTACTGTTCTAGCTCACATTCCGCAGCTTATTTACCCTAGCTCGTGGTAACAGATACTTGAAGTATAGAAAAGAATGTTTTATCAAATAGTATAATAATTACATGCTTATTTCTGACATGATTAGTCACAAAGACTGAATGTAACAATTATATCATTTAATAGTTAGTTAGTTAGTTTTCTTAATAGTTAGTTTGAGGAGAGTTTGGAGAGATTCCTATACATAAACTTACAAATTATAATATTTTACCTTTCGACAAATATAAAGTACAGTTATAAACTCAAACTCAAAAGGTAAAGTTACAATTTTCAAGTTAAATATAATCTTATATTTATAAAAAAAACATTGTAATATATAAAAAAAATACAATTCTCCATATCCAATTTAATCCCCATCACAGTCGTACCGTTGCCTCATTCCCATATAAATGAATTAAAACTGAATTGAGTTTAGAGGAGATTAGCCGATTTGGAAGATTATCTGGATGTGTTAAACGTCGTGTTGTAAGGGAGGGTCGGGTTTTGTTTAATTATGGATAGTGGCCCTCCCCCTCCTCCGGTCAAACTGTAGCCGGCAGGGAAGTAGGACAGAGCGGAAAAATGTCACCTGCGCAAGGTATTTAAGCTTTAAGGTGAACTCATTTTAAATGTAATAAATGATTTTAGATTCAAGGTTGCAGATTTCAAAAAAGGAACATCAAGAACGGAGTGACGTACCACATTTTTTTCTCATACTTACACTTTTGTTTACCTACCCACAAAATAAAACACACAAGTGATTTTGAAACCTAATTAATACTAAAATTCGATAATAAGCTGTTAGTGTAGTGTGTTACTAGTAATGTATAAAGGTAATCTTGTTATGAAAATTATCATATATAAAGTTGCTTCTCTAACGGCACTACTTATTATTGATTTCTTAAGTATCTATTAATAGTTATTATTATTATTTTTTTAATTTCGTGAAATATTTAGCGAAAACTTCATATACAGTGCAAAGGATGTGCGTTTAAATTATTTGCGGTATATTAGTTAGTTTGACGCTATCTTTTCCTGCATACCTATTATGGCAGCTAAAGAAAAAATAGTGACAAGACACTGCAATTTCCGCTCAGCCTGAATACGATACATTGCGTGAGGCGAATTTCAAATAATTACCATCGGGAATCGCTCCAATAACCTTACTAGCTGTCAGACATTCCACTACGCCACAAGGGCTTCACATTATTAATACTTAAGGAAGAACGATACCAAATAAGCGAAGTAACAGAGAAATATTATAGTAACTAATAGATTACTATTAAGATTTAACATACTTTCCTGTATAACAATCTCGCGTGGGCATCCAGAGCATTATCTCATATTAATTTATTTAAAAAAAAACCCGTTACAATATGAGTTATAAACGCCATTTCGTTTCTATATCTTGTATCTGTGTATTAGTAGCTCGAAATGATAAATTTCATTGTTTGAATCTCCATAGTATTTTTAGGAGACGTCAGGTTTGTTCGACGTTAACAAATTACTATAGCCAAGTTAAACAATATAAACAGTTGCCGTTTAGGTTATCTCGGGAGTTTTCGTTTCGGATAAAAGGTACCTCTATCTATCTATTGCTTAAATGTCATTAAACTTGAGTATTCATTGTGATGGCGTTTGTTTGTTCGTCCTGTTATATTATTATAATTTTATTGTAACTTTTATTAGTTTCGATGTGATGCTGTGTGATATATTTTATGTGATGTTGATTTCAGTGATGGCTGGAAAAATGGAGTGACTTACCATTACTCCAACATGTAAAAAAACCTTTTAAGCTACTTCTCTATGTAATGTGTTCAAGTTATCTAATTTATATAGAGATTATTATTTAGGGACAAATACAGTCGTTTTTATTTGATATTATTATAGTGAAAATAAGAATAATTAAATAAAAAAATTTAACGTACATACTTTTTTAATTTTATTAATTTGATTCCCAAAACTATAACCAACATTCCCTATAACTACATACATTATGTGTATATAATTTCGATTCATTATGAATAGACAAAACGAGGTCATTTAGCTAGTGCTGGTACGGCTGGGCGCGGTTGCGACGGTATCTTTTCAGTAGAAGCGATTTGTTTTCTTATCTCTATAAGGTTGATAGGTCAGCATCAAGGGTTTGCTTCTACTATTGAATGTATCGTTACTTGCGTGATTGCGTTGTATCTATAGTCTATACTAGTGCTGTCATATACTGTTTATATTACAATATGTTATATTTCTAGAGTAAAGTGCAAGCGTTTATTTAGTTCTCATCGATATTAAATAATATGAGGCCAGCTGTGGCGCAGGGGTGCGACTGGTTGTGGGTTCGATCTCCACTCGACGAAATGAAATATTTGCTTAACATTTATATTTTCATTTCTTCCTTCTGGTGTCTAGACAAAGCGCGGCGTTGAGTTCCGCCACTCAACACGCCATGCCTTCAGAATCCGGTGGAAAGTGGCGAACGGAGTGTCTTAACACTAATTTCACTCTGCCTACCATGCTGTGAAAAAAAATCTGTATTAAACACATGTATTAATTATAACAATACATATTTTTAACTTCACATGAAACATTCCTAGCTAACTACACTCCACTTTACTTACACTACTGTGACAATAGTAAGCGACAAATAGTACACAATAATCCCTGTACGTCGAACGGTTGCCGGTGCATTCCTATTTTCAATACAAACCCTGATTTATGGATGTTGTTGTGGACAAATGATACTAAAAGTAAAATTTTGCCATGTTACTTTTATTTCTAAGTTTATCTTAAGTACACTCCTTGTTAAGATAGGCCTATTTTCAAATGTATTTTAATATATTATTATTATATTACTTTAGAGAAATGTGAGCTGCTGTCTTGATACAGGTATTCGAAGACTCTGGTAAATCAGTTTTCTCTGTCTTACTTTATACCAGTATAAAGCTAATACCAATATTAGTTTACTCTTTGCTTACGACTTCGCTCGCGTAGTCATGTGATAATAACTAAAATAAGATATACAAGTGCCCATGGTCATTCTGACCGCAGATATACTATTTTTCAAGGAAATTATTAACGTAATGTAAAATATACCATAACCTATCATAGTAAATAGACTATCCAAAACGGAATTTTTCAACTTGAACCTGTACTTCCTGTGATTAGTGCGTTGAACCAAACAAATTATTCAGCTTTATAATATTAGCAAATATAGATACGATATTTCATATTAGAGGTTGTGTTTAATTTGATAATAATAAGCAAATCTGATTTTGTTAATGGTAATTCAAGTAGTGTTATTTTAGAAAAACGGTGATTTGATATGTGGCCTCTTTTTATCCTGGGGTCGGGACAGTCATCGGTTAAATTCTAATTTAAATTAATGTTATTATCGAAAAGTATATTAATGTCTTTGAAAATTAGCATGAAGGGTAAACTGTACTAAGCTGCTGTAGGAATAATACGAACAAAAAAAAACTTAAAAACTTAAACGCAAATAGTCTAAGAATAATTAAAATATACTATAGAAAATTTAAAAAAAACATACAAGAGAAAAATTTCTAACCGAGCATCCATTTCAAATATAAAACAAAGTGAACCAACATATCAAACGAAACGATCTACACTACCTACATACCTACGTACCTACCCACCTACCTACGCTACACCTAATTAACCTTATTCAATTGTGATACTAAATTTGTAACACCTGCTTTAGCTGTTATTATTGTGATTATTTGCACTTCAATTACGCAAAACAAATTTCTATATAAATGTATGTAATTATACGATTTTTTGCTCAGTTTCACGCTGTATCCCGCACACAGCAGGGTAGGCAGAGGGGACCTAGTTAAGACACTCTGTTTCGAATGTTGAGTGGCGGTACTCAACGCCGCGCTTTGCCTCGACACCAGAGGGAGGAAATGGAAATATAAATGCAAATAAATATTTCATCTCCTCGAGTGGGGATCGAACCCACAACCAGTCGCTTTTACAGTCACACTATGTGCCCCTGCGCCACGACTGTTCTCGATTAAAATTTTTATTCGCTTACGTAATTATAAAGGCTTAGTATATTATAATAGATATTAGGTATTTATTGTACTCTACTAAACATAGGATTGTAGGTTTGATTCCCACGTAGAGTGGTTAAGTGTCACTACCCAATTCCCAATCAAACCTTTGAGAATTAGACGGGCAGTACGGAAAGGAAGTGTTTTAATGGGAAAGGAGTCCCTTCACATTAGCTAACCTGCTATGTGCGGGATGCAGCGTGAACCTAAAAAAATATATTATTTTCAAAGTTTAGATCAAATTATAAAACAGTAAATTTTATATTAAAGCTTACTATGTTTATTTCTGATGAAAATTGCTTACTGTTGCTTTATCTTGCCATAAATATTATTACAAAGAAAAACATATTTTTTTTATTGTACGTAACTTTTATTACTACAACAGTGTGTTAGTTTAATACATGAATATAAAACCATTCAAAATATATGAAGCTTATTAGAAGTGATCTCGATTGGCCGCAATACAGTCCTTTAAAAGTTGAGTAGTTGTTGTGATTTAACCATCTTATACTTTTTTAAATGATAAGTTAAGAAATTACGAGTGCGTCTCTTAAAGGCAAGTCATAAGTCATCTTTTAAAATATTATATTATTTCATCTCCCGAGATGAAATGTTTTGCTTTCGGACAGGATTTCTTCTTCCCTTGACTGCTTTGATCACCTTTTTCCTACGAAAGCAGTCAAAACGTAGTCCGGTACACAAACATTTGACTAATACCAAGCGTATGGAAGATTTTAAAAATTGGATTTGGTTCCATACCTACTTTAAGTGATGCAATCATAGAGATTTAGTTCTCTTTATCACTCCACTCCATTTTGATATCACAAAATATTTTACAATAAATTGGTGCGAAAATAAGAAAGCATAATAAATGTGGCCAGCCGCGGCACAGTGGCACAAAGTGTGACAGTAAAATAGACTGGTTGTGGGTTCGATCCCCCCTCGAGGAAATGAAATATTTATTTACATTAATTTTTCGTTTCTCCGCTCTGGTGTCGAGGCAGAGAGCGGCGTTCAGTTCCGCGAGTTAGCGTTGAGAACTAGGCGGAAAATGGGAAATGGAGTGACTTAACACTAGGTTCCATATGCCTATCCTGCTGTGTACGGGATACAGCGTGAAGCTGACGAACAATGGTATAAAAATTACAGATTCAAAATTCAAAACTAATATTATATTTATTTTTAATTATAACATTATTTATGGCCAGACTAAGAACCTACATGTAAGTATGTAAAGTAAGTACCTGAACAAATTTTGTAAATATAAAATGAATAAAATAGTTACTTTTTATTTGTATATTTATCAAGACATAAATGATTGAGGCCAGTCGTGGCGCAGGGGCACAAAGTGTGAGTGTAAAACCGACTGGTTATGGGTTCGAATCCCACTTCTTCCCCCACTACTTTTTTGCTCTGGTGTCGAGGCAAAAGCGCGGCATTGATTTCTGCCACTCAACACGGAATGCCTCCAGGAGTGTCTTAACACTAGGTTCCCTCTGTCTATCCTGCTGTGTGCGGTATACAGCGTGAAGTAAAAAATAAATAAATAAATGATATACAAACTATTGTATTTAATAGGTAGTGAAGTAATATCGTATTTTTTATTTTGAAGTCAGTTCTTTCACTTGACATTTTGTGTAACAGAATTTACCGTATTTTGTAATTTAATAATTAATTAAAAATAATCCCTAAGTCTTATTAAGCTCGTTTAGGTGCTTTTTTTTTTATGTGTTAATACAATAGTTGAGTTAATATTGCATTATTAATAATAAAAAAAAAATTTAAATACCCTTTCTCTATTTATTAAGACCTCCTCTCACCTAATTAAAAAGAAATGTCATGGATTTTATGAACATCAATCAACACGTTTTATTGTTTTGTCCGTCAGTTCGTAACGATCATATTTTTAAAGATCACGTGGAGGTGCCGAGCGGAAATTTATATGAATACTAGAGGGCGCACGCGGCTTCGCCCGCTTATTAGGAGTGAATTCTAAAAAACCACGAAACACGTGTTCAATAAAATATTTTTAACAGTCTGAATTTAAATTTTTATAAAAATCGGTGGCAATTTAAAGATTTTTCCATA